>JAPTYQ010000030.1:12878135-12896864 GCA_029814465.1 Ostorhinchus cyanosoma | reverse complement strand
ATAGATAGATAGATAGATAGATAGATAGATAGATAGATAGATAGATAGATAGATAGATAGATAGATAGATAGAAGTCAAAAGTAGTAGTAGGAACTAAAGATGGTGGAGAAAATGTATGCAGTAGCCTATAATTAAAGTCAATTACAAGTCGATTAGTCCTGATGAGCTTTGTAAGCTATCCTGGGGTGCATTCTCCATCCAGGACAGCAGGGGGCAGTGTTCTAACAGCTTCCACACAGCCTCCTTGAAGCAGCGGGCTAGCTCTGTACAAGGTGCGGCAGAGAAAAACAGACGGGACACCATCGCTAGCAAGCGGCTAGTGCGGCTGACGTTTTATTTCAGTCCCTGTTTCGTAGCAAAAAAGATAACATCGGATGTAAATATTTTTCAAAACTGCGATGTCCTAGAAGCCTATCAGATTATTAAGCTTCCCAACGAGCCGCTAAACAGACGCAGGGTCATATTATCATCTTCATCCTAAGCCGGGAAATCAACCAAGCTAACATTTCGTAGCTAATGCTAGAATAGCTAGCGGGCTAGCTTTCACAAGTGTGTCAACGACAAGACCTAGATTTGACGGAGTTCATTTTATCAACGCCAACGTAGCGATGGCCGATGTTGACAAGCTCAACATAGACAGTATCATCCAGCGCCTTTTAGAAGGTAAGGGAATGTTGAAATATTTTATTAATGGATCGCTGTCACTGTCTGTATGATGTGATGAAGCTAACAGTACATAGGCGGCCAACGGTCGGTATTCATTTATTCCTTACACAAAATCAAACCACACTAACCACATCGTTTAGATTAATTTGTTGCCACATTAACATACCAGATATTTTCCAGTGGATGCATTATTGGGTGGAGGATTGTAATTAAACAAGTGTACGCAACTGTATTTACATAGTCAAATACAGTATTTGTCGATGCTAAATACTATATACTACTGCGCATTCCGACGAGGTTTGTTTTATGTTTACCTCTGTCCCCTGCAGGTAGCAGAGCAGGCACTTATTATGTACATTATTTATTAGTGTGGGTCATTACATGTTTGTTTGTTATTGTTGCAGTCAGAGGAGCAAAGCCTGGTAAGAATGTGCAGCTGCAGGAAAGTGAAATTCGTGGATTATGCCTCAAATCCAGGGAGATCTTTCTCAGTCAGCCTATTCTTCTGGAGCTGGAGGCCCCTCTCAAGATATGTGGTAAGGTTTTCTTATGTTTTATAACAACAATGCATAATTTGTGGTTGAATTGTGTATACAGCCTAAAGAAAAGCAGTAGTAGTCTTATTCTTAAGCATAGGTTAATGTTGACAAGGGTTCCTAAACAGTATGGAAATATATGACAATTGATTTTAGTACCTTCCAAGTCTGGAGAAGATGGAGAAAAAAGTATGGAAAAATGTATATTTGTCCACACTGTTTTATCTCAAATCATTAATTTCCACATAATAGATGGAACATAAAGGTAAAACGTTTCAATGTGTTTGCAGCAAACAGTCCTAGTGTTTACAACGGTGAGGAGCTCAGGCCAGAGCATGAACAGAACAGACACAATAGGGTAAATGTTTTCCATGGGCTGGCATACCAAATCTAAATAGAAAGCCTAGTTGGCAAAAGAAAAGTGGGAAAAAAAAAAGCTACATGGAATCTTTGTGTAAAATTGGCAGACATCTCCAGTATGGGAAATGTGACAATTGTAGGTCACATGCAAGGACAAAAGTACTTGTCTTGTCTTTGCAGCATCTTCTGTGCGCTGACTCACAATGGTTTTTGACCTAATGCTGCATGAGACTAAAACTGGACACAACTAATAAATATCATCAGTTGAATTTATAAACTATTTACATAAACTGAACATTTCTGATAGGGTGTCAAATATATAATTTTACATGGAGTCTCGCTATATAAAATTCTGACTTATTCTTCAGGTGATATCCACGGGCAATACTATGACTTGCTGAGGCTGTTTGAGTACGGGGGCTTCCCTCCAGAGAGCAACTACCTGTTTCTGGGAGACTATGTGGACAGGGGGAAGCAGTCTCTGGAAACCATCTGTCTTCTGCTGGCCTACAAAATCAAATACCCAGAGAACTTCTTCCTGCTGAGGGGAAACCATGAGTGTGCTTCAATTAACAGAATATATGGTTTCTATGATGAGTGTGAGTATTTTATGCCGAGTTTGATACTATATATATATATATATATATATTTATTTAATACCAATATATTGTACCTCCGCCAGCAAATAATTCATTTTACACCGTCATAATTCATTTGTTGATTCAGTTTTATGTTTGTTTGTTTTTATCTTGATCCACTGTGTGACTCGAGTGTTATTTCTGTTGAGACACAGACTTTCTTTGATAATCTGTGCTTTTTTTGGGAGTCTTTTGACATGTGCTTCAGTGGGTGAAAGCCTCCTTCCTTGAGGCAACTCTGAACTGAAATCTGTTTTGTCTTGTTCTAGGTAAAAGAAGGTACAACATCAAACTCTGGAAGACCTTCACAGATTGTTTTAACTGCCTCCCTATTGCTGCAATTGTCGATGAAAAGATCTTTTGCTGCCACGGAGGTAAGTTTATTATATTTGCTTTTAAATTGTGTATTTTGTTTATTTAGCTAATCATTTTTTTGACATTTCTTCACTGAGTTACTGTTACAGCACTTTGGGTAATAATGTTCAAAGTTGTCTCATTGACGTCAATCATAGTGATTTGTCCTTGAGTAATGCTGTCTTTGCAGTTTGTCAACTGACGTGGGCCTCTGCAGCATGTAATGAGTATTGGTCACTGTATCAGTATGTTTATTTGTCCTTTACTGCTGCTCTGTGTAGGACTTTCACCTGACCTTCAGTCGATGGAGCAGATCAGACGCATCATGCGCCCAACTGACGTCCCTGATCAGGGCCTGCTGTGCGATTTGCTCTGGTCTGATCCAGACAAGGATGTTTTGGGCTGGGGAGAGAATGACCGGGGTGTATCATTTACCTTTGGCTCAGAGGTGGTGGCCAAGTTCCTGCACAAACATGACCTGGATCTTATCTGTCGCGCTCATCAGGTAATTACATTGTACTTACAATAATAACAGAAAGATCCCTGTGTAAACATGGATGAATTATGTAATTTGTGTTAAATGTTATCAAACTCAAAGGGACAAGCCACAGTACCTTTTCTATACTGGTCTATATAATGTAGTGTGTGATTGTTTTACATATATTTTTCAACTTGAGTGATTATCTTTTCCATTGTAATTATCCCACCTGCAGGTTGTTGAGGATGGATATGAATTTTTCGCAAAGAGGCAGCTTGTGACTTTGTTCTCAGCACCTAACTATTGTGGGGAGTTCGATAACGCTGGTGCCATGATGAGCGTGGATGAGACGCTCATGTGCTCTTTTCAGGTGAGGCATTCTTACTGTAGGATCATAAAATTTGCACATTGCTTTGAAATACTTTGCAACCATAAATAATTCTTAATTCAACAACAATTTAAGTAGTGTACATTACATATTTCATATTATTAAAGGTTAGGTTAACTTAAATGCTCAGTAGGTTCACTCACATTAGTTATGCTGAAGATTAATTCTATAAAATTAATAAAGTTTACTTTACTCTGTGGTTTTGCGCTTTGACCTACTGCCATAGTACTTTGGCTGCTGTATTGTTTAGTTTGTTTTTTTTTTCTAACCAAAAATGTATTTTTCCTTGGGTGTGTTTGATAAACATTTTCAGAAGTTGTATCTTTTGGATAATTTTCAACTCATCTCATTCCGCTTGTAGATTTTGAAACCAGCCGAGAAGAAGAAGCCCAACGGCAGCCGTCCTGTTACTCCTCCGCGCAACATGGTCACCAAGCAAGCCAAGAAATGATTAAGGGTGGCTGTCTGGAGTCTTGACTCCTATGATCTGCTTTCGTCTTCTGCATTTGAAGGATTGGTTATCCTTCATGCTGCCAATACTGAAAAGATATCCACTCCTACTCGATGAAAGCAAAATGTTTTGTTGTTTTGTCCACAGGGGTAAATTGATATGTCACCATGAAATCCTCAGGTGTTTTGCACTCCATTTTGCAGCTAGTCTTTGCCACATATGACTGTTCAATCAGGAAAAATGTAACAATACGGCTACTTATGCACAGGAATGCCTTGTTTGAAGCTGTGCACACTTTTTCCAGTTTATTTCATGTCTTATTTGTCATCTTTTTCCTCACTGTCTGTAATGGGTATTAATGGCTATAAAACCAATGGGAAAAGTCACAAACACCTGTTTACTCATGTAAAATATTATTTACAATTAATTTACAGTTGGTGTCATTAGACATCGACTCTACACTGCATCATCACATTTTTAAATAAGTCTTGTGCTAAATTAAACCAATAAAGAAGCACTCTTGTAATGTCTAAATCTTTCTAATAAACTTTGAGTGTATTTTAGGGGGAAACTTGTATTTGAAATTCATTTTGTCCATAATACTTTTGCCTTTAAAATTGCAATACACACTGTATTACAAAACTATTCCGTGCAATGCTTTTTTTATTAACACAATACCTTACATGTGCAAGAACTGTTGGCTAAAAGTCCTTTTAGTATGAACAATGCATCATACTCTAAGATTATTGTATATTTCATCTGTTATAAAACAAGATTCCATTAACTCTGAACAATGACACTGAAAATGTGTTTTTCACTGGACAAGAGGAAAAAAATAAGAGTAAAAACTACAATACCTGCTTCTGATATGCATAGAATACAAGCATTTGAAGTTGGGTAAATGCACTTGTTATACATTCCACCACTAGAAATGGAAAAAGGTTTAGCATTAACTTCATTTTTAATCACTGATCAACATCCACAAGGGGGAGACAAATTTAAAATGCACAATTCATAAATAATTTTGACCTCACAAATTAACAGCTGTGCTCTCCCAGACATTACTTGGAACATTAAAAAATAAGCTCATGTATTTAAAAAAAAAAATATATATATATATATACACTGGCTATAGTCTCTTATTACTGTTGAATAAGATGGTGGCTAACCAAAGCGGTCTGTTAGAAGCTAGCTGAAAACGATATGCCCTTATTTGGAAAACGTGGTTGCGTAATGTTGTCTGACGTCATAGCAGTCACAAGACCTCGCTAGCTGAGCGGAGCGCGAGGCCACCGGGCAGCTGGTCCACATTCTGTCCACGGTAGTGTCTTAAAAGCAGAACTGGCACCATGGCTGTGGAGAACCAACTCTTACGGCTGTTTTGGAGTGGCAGAGGCGGCTGTTTTCTGTGAGCCACCATCTCGTTTCGGATATTAAACTCCCACGGGCTCCTGTTCTCACACCAGGGGAACGCATTGTCTATGTGTGCGTGGAGGCTGTTGTTGTCGGCGGCTGTGTCTGGTTAGCTCAGTCCATCTCCAGTCTTGCTAGCAGCTCAACATTGTGTGTTTACATCGACGCTAAGCTAGCCGAGCTGCTAGCTTGGCCGGGTGCGTGAGTTGGGAGCTGGTGAGTGGGTGATGTTGTCCGTGCTGTCGTACGGTAGACTGGTTGCCAGAGCTGTCATCGGCGGACTTTCTCAGACAGACAGCCGCGACTACAGCCTGGTGACGGCGAGCTGTGGCTTCGGGAAGGATTTTCGCAAAGGCATCCTGAAGAAAGGGATGTGTTATGGGGACGACGCGTGCTTCATAGCCCGACACAGATCTGCTGATGTTTTAGGTGAGTACTGTCTGATGGAAACATTAACCAAGCAGTGCCGCAACACCGAGTCTAACATTGGCCATGACCTTAAAGGCAGGTCAAGAATCACCCAGTGTTATCTGAAGGCGGAAATACCTGAAATAACTGGACCGCAACCTGTAAAATGAGAATTGATTGTTCCAACGAGAACAATGCATTCATACAGAGTCCCGTGCACCAGCTGGGTTCTTGCATGGTGTCAGAGGTTAATTCCTCTGCATCTTCAATGTGCCAAGAAATACAAAAAGAAACCAGACTTTAAATATGCTCTATTGGAGGTTGATCACAATGAGCAGAAACCACAATGGTCAGCCTCATCAAGTCAGTCTGACTGAGGCTTTGGTCTAATAGACTTTAGATACCCAAGTGTATCTGTTTCACAAAGCTGTTAAGCTGTAGACTGTGTTAAGTAGGACTTAGTGGGGAAACTCAGGTACAGCATGTATTTATTTAAGTCTGGAAAAAATTGTGATGCTTGTCATTTATAACAATGCAACAGTCATGCTGGGGATAGTTGGATTGGATCGTTGAAGATTGTCATATCTCATTACACTGTGGTACTAAAACACAAACTAACCACAAATTGTTTGTCACTGGTTAGATGAACTGACTGTGGTAACAAAGTTGTTAATGTTTTAAGCTTTAAATAAGTCAGACTTTATTCCAGACAAACTGTCTTAATTTGCATTAGACTTATTTCAAAGTAACAATTGTAACCAGTCTAAGACTACAGACAAGTCCAAAGCATTTTAATGAAACTGGGCCCCTATCAAGTAAAAGCCATTCTGGAAGTGTGTGTGTTTTGTGTATGTGTACAAATCCACGCAACACACAAGAAACAGTGGAAATAATCGCATCATTTCATGCAATATGGTTATTTTGGGGGGTTTGATTAGTTGCAAAGCTGTGTGTGTTTCTGTGCAGGCCTGTGATGTTCTGGCACAGGATGAGGAGACACACAGGGCCAGCCTTGTATGGTCAGTGGAGCAGATGCTTGTGTCCTGAGAGTTAAGGAGACTAAAGTTTCCTTTCTAGGAAAACCTTGGAGCTGCTCTTGTGAGAATGAGCAGTATTATTAACCTATAAAGAAGAAGTGCTTACAAAAACAATCATGAAAGTTTGCAGGATTTCACGCAGGTGATAGATTAGGAGCTTACAATAACAACACAGCATCAGTACAATGCCTCAAATTTGGTAACATTAACTTTATCTGGCATATATGAAAGGGTATATGGTTTTTTTTTAATGTATTGAAATTTACCTGAGATTTTTGGATGCTTAGGTGTAATGGTAGTGTGGTTGTGGGATTTGGAGGTCCTGAGCAAAATGTAATGTTATCTGACTAAAATGATGCATTAAGTTTCAGGTTCAAAAGGTAGTTTGAGGAAGACTTTGGAGTACAAATGGGGGAGGGGGGGGTCCTACAGCAAAACAATAGTTTTGCAATTAAAAAAAAAGTATCTTCATTTTGGATTATGATTACCATATGTTTGGAAAAAATTGGAGCTGTAAATAAATAATACCTTTAAAAGCCAAACTTGTTGAAAAGGTCCACTTGTCCACTTACTTTTTATACTCTCCACATTTATTTGACTTGAATTTGGCTCGTCTCCAAAATGGCTGCATCTAAACAGGTAAAACCCAGAGTACTTGATATCTTTTTTGCATTTTGGTGAAAGTATTTGCTGTTTTTGTTAAACCTGCAGGAGTACAGTATTTTAAGTAATTCTCTACCTACTTGTCAAACAAGTCTGAGGAATGCTAGAAACTACGTATTCATGATCTTGCTAGAACCTATGTATTTATGATCTTGTTTTCAATCCTTTTGCTGAAATGTGAAAAGGTTATTAACTTTATCTACAGTGCTAAAACAACGGGTCTATCCAAGACTGGAATTCATCATTAAATCACCATCTGTCTGTTTCAGGTGTGGCAGATGGAGTAGGAGGTTGGCGAGACTATGGCGTGGACCCATCTCAGTTTTCAGGAACTCTGATGAAGACATGTGAGAGGCTGGTGAAGGAAGGACGCTTTGTACCCAGCAATCCTGTTGGAGTCCTCACAACCAGTTATTATGAGCTGTTACAGAACAAAGTGCCACTACTGGGTGAGTGAAGCTACACGTCATCTTAACGCCTCTAGAGATTCGTACTTATGATGAACACTAGATGTTCTAATGCAGTGTGGCATACATCTTACCCCATGCAACCATCTTGACTATATGCTGTGTAAAGGCATGCAGTGCCTGCTGTGTACATTTTCTCTGTGGTTTGGATTAAAGTGCACTACTTGGGGTTCGGTTGGTTGTTTCCGTCTGTTCTGTTTAGCAGCAAGCTGGATGAAGATTTTTGCATCATGAGTCAGAGAACAGCCAGCTCCCATTAAGAAAATCTGGGAATGTCCCCACTCCTGACCTGCCTTGTGCAGTTCACTTTCAGATTCACTGTTCTCCATCGTTCTGCTTCCTGACTGTGAAGCATGCACAAACACGAAGGATAAGGACACAAATGTTTTAGGAACAGATCTGTGTCTCAGTGTCAGTACTTTTCCACCCCGTTATCACATGTGCAGTGGGGAAAACAACACTGTATTGTGCTGTTCCTTCACAGCAGACAGAATGTTCTTGAGTGTGTGTGTAACTGTACTTCTGGAGAGAAAACAGACAATAAGTGGGAGTGAGTCACATTGCGTGTAGGGTTTTGAAGGTTGATCCCACAGAGCATATTTTGGTCTGCCTGATGAATCACTAGTAGGGTGTGGCTCTGCACTGTTTGCCTGCTTCAGCAGCTCATGTTTCCTCTTCATCTCCCAGGTGGTGGAATTCCAAAAAGTTTTATTATCTTGATTCCGATTGTTATACGTCAACTTGGTGTTTTTTCAAACTAGTGTCATTAACCCAACAGAGTTGTCATGGTTTGGGAATTTTAGTTTTAATTTAGTTTTTAGTTTAAGTGTTATGACTGAAGCCTTGGTTTATAGAAACTTAAAATGTAGGATGAGAAAAAGCATTACATTAAATTTGATGTGCAAATCTATGTTTAACGCCCTATTTTGTGCAAAGCTATTACATTATTGTTCATCGTGTTTTATTTTCGATCCTTGTTATGACAGTGGTATAGCAACTAATTTTCATTTCATTTTGGCTTGCGTTGCATAGGTCATTGTAGTTTTTAATTAGTTTGTGAGTCTTTGGAAACTCATCTTTCATTATTATTTCAGTGTACAAAATAAATATTCTTGTTGCTAGTTTTGTTAGCTGTAAAACCTTGCAACGTGGTTCTACATAGTACACAGGAACAAGGCAAAACACGGGATTTGATTTTGAAATGACGCTGATCATTCAATATGATTTTCTACGTCTTCCTCTGCTCTCCTTATTTGCATGTTAAATTTCTGTCCAACATTTGCATTAACACTGAAGACACGTGTACCTTTTGTGTGTATAATTTCAGGGAGCAGCACCGCCTGCATTGTGGTGTTGGACCGGCAGAGTCACCAGCTGCACACGGCCAACCTTGGAGACTCTGGTTTTCTGGTTGTTCGAGGAGGGGAGGTGGTTCACCGGTCCGATGAACAGCAGCATTACTTCAACACACCCTTCCAGCTGTCCATCGCCCCCCCAGAGGCTGAAGGGGCGGTCCTTAGCGATAGGTGAGATGGCAAGTCCCTTGTACACCTGCTGCTTCTCCCACATCTGCTCTGTTGTGGAGAACACAAAAAGCCAGTGTATTAGTTGATACCACAAGACTGAGGATTTGTTGTGCACATAATAGAGTCTGATAACAGTGCTAATCACGTGCAGCTCATCGTGTTCTCACTGCATTGCGGAACAGTTTGTCGTGCTTGTGTTTCACATGTGTCAATGTTTTGTGAATGTATCGACTGTGCTGTGCTCAGCTGTAGTGTAACTGGGTGTCTGGCCATGTGCTGCCACGTCCCGTTGCTGTGATGTGCCAAGCAGTGGAACAGTAGACATCAGTGGACGACAGGGCAGGCATTGGATGTTTGCCAAGCTTTCCCTCTTGCCCGGGTCAAAGTCTATGTGGGCTGATGGGCAAACTGATGAGTCCCCCTCTAGTCCTACTGCAGCAGGCTCAGCCACCTTCTCACTTGTTTAATCTGAGACCAGGCAGATTATTTATATTTTAAGAGTGTCTGAGGGAAGATGAACTATGGATAAACCCTATTAAATTCTTATTTTGACATGACAAAAGTTGTATGGAATCACTTAAGAAAAGTTGCTGTGGGTTTAATATAGTTGTTCAAATTAAATTTCATTTTTAAAAAAGCATTTTAAGCATTTAGTTGAAGGATTTAGTTGAGTGATTTACACTGAGTGCGGTAACAGATTAAGTTTTCAATCCTGGGACACAAACATAGCAACCAATTGAGAGGAGTGCAAGGTTCACAGCTGAAGTATTCCTGTGACTATAAGCGAGAAGTACTTGGCATCATGTTGTTTTTACAGAGGGAAAGAGTGGTACTTCTGGAATAAAATAGTATGCTGCCAAACGTGGGCGTCTTGCTGTTGCTGATATCAGTGAAGATGTCAAAAATGAACACAGACAATATCACAATGGTAATTTTGCCTGTCTCTGGACTTGTTGCAGGGAAGACTTAAGTATATATTGGTACCTAATGAGTCAATTTAAAGCACAGTCTAGGACAACCAGGAATTATTATTTTACTTTAAGGAATGTATTTGACAAAAAAGATCTTCTGAATCCCTGGATGTCACTGTGACCTGCAGTTCTGACAAAACTGAAACCACAGAAGAGAGTACAGGCTGTTCCAGAGGGTTTTTGGCTCCGTGTGTCTTGATGCAGTCCAGACAGATTGTAATGAATAATATCCATGACTGCCTAAGGGGCACACAGCAATGGAAAGACCATCTAAGAAGTAAACCTGACACTGGCAGACTAACTTGGTTTCTACCCAGTGTATGTATTTATGGAGGTATCTTATCCTCCTCATGTGATTTTAAGTTTCTGTCATGGGGAGCCAAATTGAAATATAACCGAGTATGGTTCTCATGGCACTGTCAGTACCTTTTTCCCACCCGGGAGAGTAATCTGCTGTAATCAGTGGCTTTTCCTCGAGCAGAGAAGCTGATTTAGAGGTCTAGATTATTCTGTCAGGTCAGACTAGACAGATTTTGTGTACGGGGGTGTAAAAGAGCGAGGTAGGGATGAGACAGAAAAGGCTTAAACAGGACAAATAAATAAGGTCACTGCTGAATAATGAAAGTGAACCCTGAATCACCTGCGTCACGTGCAGTGTTATCAGCTTACCATGCCTGTTCCTACAGCCCGGATGCAGCAGACAGCTCTTCCTTTGATGTCCAACTTGGTGACATCATTCTTACCGCCACCGACGGGCTGTTTGACAACATGCCGGACTACATGATCCTGCAAGAGCTGAAGAAACTCAAGGCAAGTCACATTAAAGCACAAAGAGACTGACCAGAAACAGGAATATGCACTGACACACACTTCACACCTTTACTTGTATTATTTTGTCCTTCAGAATACAAACTATGAGAGCATTCAGCAGACCGCCAGGAGTATTGCAGAGCAGGCCCACGTTCTGGCTTATGACCCAAACTATATGTCGCCTTTTGCACAGTTTGCCTGTGACAATGGACTGAATGTAAGAGGTAAGCATCTCAGTGCTACTAAATGGAAGGGCTTCTTATAACAATGTTCCTCCAATTCATGTTTTTGCCTTAAATGTGTTTTGGGAAGAATTTGTGTTGATCATACAGGAACAAAACAACAAAATTAAGTTAACATAGAACCAGTGCCACTGATGCAAACTGTTCAGCCTGGTCAGAATTGATCAGAGCCAACAGCTAGTTCATGTGAGATGTAAGTGGTAACTAATCAAAAATGAGCCACTTCTAGAGGTGATGAAGTTAAAATTTTCCCTTTCATTTAATATGGGTCAAGAACCATACAATACTAAAAGTATAAATTCATTGATAAAAAGGGTTTACAAGGACAATGTCATTTATCTTATGTGGTTATTTTCCCTTTTATTTGGATCTTTAATGCTAACAAGCTACTAAGCAATGGAAACTTGTCACCACATCTCTTCATTTGTTGAAACCTGCAGAAACCCTTTGAAGCCATTTCAACTGCTAGTAATTTTGGACTAATAGGAAACTGTTTTCTCTCTCCAGGAGGAAAGCCAGACGACATCACAGTGCTACTGTCTATAGTGGCTGAATACACTGACTAGAGTATGTGACGGTGATGGACTGCTTTGATTCCTGCTGGCCAGGATGAAGGACTGATGTGGGATGTTCCCTCACATCCTTGGCTCTATTCTGCCTCAACCCCCAGTTGCCCATAATCCCTCCCTCCCACCTAAATAAAATAAACTCCTACAGGCCCACTTCTCTGTGATCATGTACATCAGAGAGTGGCTGACTAAATAGGACTCAAGGCCCAACACATCCTCTTGGCCAGGCTGCAGTGTTGGCATCTTTGCGATGTCCCAGTGCTCACCGGATAATCCCATTGCCCAGGATAAGCATTCGTTGGGCACATTGGAGGTGAGGATCCTGTCTGATGAGGATAAGTCGTCTTTGTCTGATGGGTGGTTTGGGCAGGGAGGTGGGTGAAATTCAGACAAAGAGGCAGATGTAGCTAGACAGTAGGTGTGAGACGTTTAAGTGGCTCCACGCTGGGCCGACGGAATGGAAAAATACAGACTATCGGTCCTGTCAAGAAGGGAACTGCACAGGAAATTGTAGCATTAGGGCTGAATGAATGGGTTGCGCTATGTAAGCGGATGTCCTAATGAAACAGTGATAGATAGAAAATCTGTGTTAAAGGGCCTAGAACCTGTAGTAGGTGCAGGCTCTATTCTGGGATGTTGTGTTAAATGTTTGCCAAAAAAAAAAGTAGTGCGTGTGTACAGAGCCCCTGAAAGGTAATAATGACAGATGGTTTCTGGACTACTCTGTCTTCTAGGTAATAACTTCTGCAGTACCTCCCAAGGCTTTTGGTTTACCTTGCAAATTTGTTTTGCATTCCCAGTGATCCATTAAGACAGAGAGGACCGCAGCTCTATCTAGCCTCAAGTACGCCTGGCTGTGGGTTGAGCTACATTGTTTTAGTTTTAGCTCTACTGTGGCTTCTGTTGTGTTTACAGCTCCCAATCTATTAACATGGTCTCAAAAAGCTTCCTACAGCCACACTAATGAACATTCTGAATCTGAACCCATGTGCTTTTATCAGATGTGGCAGATGTTGCCTCAGGGCATCAAGTGTAGCTTTACAACATTGTTCAGCCATTGCAACCAATTTAGTGCACACATAAAATGCATGTAGTAAGTATTAAAAATGGTCTATCACTGCCATGGTAGTAACAACTCAAAAGTGCAGTCAATTTTAAGTGACAGCAATATTTAAAGGTAGAGGTACTGCAATCACAGCCACTCATCTTACCATGAGCTGCAGTGATGCTGGGAGCAGTCACAGTAGAGGTTGCATAATGGTCAAACCAAGAGCTGTAACTAACACATGAAACTAGAAGGGGAATCAGTTGCATACACCTCACCAAGGTCCTGGAATTCAACCATAACCTTAAATGACTATGCTCAAAAAGTTAACAGTTCCAGCATCTGCTACTTTTCCTTGATCAACTACAAAATTTAATGGATAGCTGTGTAATCCTGCTGACAGACAAACCAAAAGCCACAGAGGTGTTATTTCAATTTTATCATAATTCATCTGTTGGTTCGAGCTCAGTCTTCTTTTTGGATCAGATGGAATGTTAAATTGTTTTGAGGCTAGTAGAGAAGTACTGCAAAGGAATGCAACAGAAGGTCATAGGAACTCTGTAACCTGTTGGCGGCTCTATATTTGTGATGTTTGTATATTAGGTGTTAAATTTCTTTGGGCAGGTCAATCCAATACGACTTCATGATGAGAGGCAGCTGCCTTTTTCCACATCAGTGCAATTCAAGTCTTGCACAAATTTTGTTACTTGGCTGTTGGGACGAGCATTTTCTAGTTCAAAGGCCTCTTGAAATATCCATTGTGTCAAACTGATGCCCTCCCTTTAATCTTACAGCTGCTGCTGATGTTAAACTCTGATTGTGATTCCATGTGATGTGTGTGTGAATGAGTGTGATGAATGCTCTCATGTGCTTGCCTGTGTGTCTATGGATTTGTGTAATTGGTGTCTATGACATGGATGTGAAGGCTACAGACATCTCCGTATCCACTGGGCTGAATTGCTCTGACAGCCTTAAACGCACAAAGCTTAAAGAAGCATATCTGACAAAGCTCGACACAGTGGAAGTTGGTCAGGTGACCAAATGTATTTTTGTAACTTGTTGAATAGCATTGGTGGATTAATTACTGCATCAGAGTAGCTTTAGAACCCGTTCACAATCTGCATTTCTTTTTCTCCTGTCCCTCACCCTGCTGTAATAACACCAGTGGCTCATTCAAGTCAAGTTGCTGCAGGTTTAATGTGGAAAAAAATAATCGTATATGTTTTTTACATCACTACAGATTTGCACTCTGCATTTATCACATCCTTTACCCACAGTGAAAAAGCTTACTTGGTAAACTTGTATTTTGTGTAAAGTTGTGATAATGTGCCTTGTATCAGATGTCATTGATACTGGCAAACATGTCCATGATTCCTTAAACCTCAGACTATGTGCTGGGTATTGAGCACAAAGCCTGAAGCTGTTAGCCATAAGACTGAACACAGCTTTCCCATCTTGCCCTGCTGTCTTAACATGAACTCTTTCCACCTGCATTCAACAGTTTTTCCTCCTGAAAGCTGACCTTGAACACTCAGTCAGGAGCTTAGGAATAGTGATAAAGCCATCCCACGCTTAGAAAATCCTCCCTGTGGATTCTTCAGATAACTGTTTACAATCTGCACTATTGAATGGACTGTTTCCCTTCTTTATCTGACAAGTTCACACTGGAGACTGCAGCGGTGGGTGTCACTTTGAAACAGGGGTAAAGGGCGCAGAAGAGCAGATTTACACAATGTGGCGAATGGTCAAAATGGGAGTTTTTTTTTTTTTAAGCATCATAGCACTGAGGACAATCTAAGCAGCCTTAACTATGTTAAAAAGCAATTCTCCCTGTCAGATGGTACAGCCACTGTTCGCTATGTGGCTCCTGTTTCCTGATTCATAACCTGCCCTGAAGTTCTCCCATGTCTCATTTCAACTTCATCCTCCTCTTCCAAACAAACTTTGTTACAACCAGAGCACGTGTCTATATATTTTGGGTGTAAAGTTTGATGCAGATCTGTGTTCTGTAAAAACATTTTCAAATCTGTACAATATTTAAATAAAGAGTATAGTATTTATTATCATGCTGTATTTGATTTTTTTTTTTTATCTGAACAGTACTTGAATGATAAAACAGTACATTTCAGAGGTCTTTACTTGTAGTATTTTCCCATGAAGTTGTTAACCCTCCAAAGCTCAGACTTCAGCCTAATGAACTCAGGCTGTTTAGTCTTGTTGTATAAGCTATACAAACAAAATGCTGCCAAAAGAACTCCTTGTACAACCTGAGTGTACTCCCACATTCCTTGCTCTTCAGGCATTCTACAAGTTACCATCAGCAGACAGGTGTGGCATCTGAGGTAACGTCTTTTAGACCAGACCACTAAAAGTCACAATTCTGGTTTTTAATGTGAACATTACCCAAACAAATTACTATTGATTCAATAAATACATTAATTTACATGTCATGTCGACTTCAAGAATAACACAAATATACATGTGGATGTTTTGAGCTGTAAATAAAAGCCTTAAAGCTACTTTTAAATGTCAAAAAACAAATAAGTTAATTTATGCAATTATCTTCACAGCCACTTTGTCGGTAACTACAGAATCAAAAAGCCAAGGCTAAAAAACAAGGTAAACGGTATTTAACAGCACTTTCCTTAGTGTGAGGGGCTTCCTGGGCAGTCGTCTTCCATATCCTCCTCCACATCACTGTAACATGCCAGGACTGGCAGCGTGGCAGCACAACCATCCTCATCCTGCTGTGAAGACAGGGCCTTGAACAGAAGGGAGCAGACCTACAGAAAAGAAAACACTTTTAGCCATATTTCTGTTACCTCTGCATTTTACTTCTTATGCTGCCTTCATGGGCTATCGGGAAGATGAACCTTTCCACTTGTGAATTCAAAGTTATGCTGCTTTTGTTGTCATAACAAAATAAAAAAAATGGCAGACACAATTTGTCGTGACCTGCTATTTGAGTAAAGCAGTTTTGGATGCTTTATCTTCTGAACTTTATCCTAGAGAGGGTCACAGGGACACGTATACACTGACATATATAGAGACAAACAACCAACCACTCACATTCACACCTATGGGCTATTTAGCTTAAATCAATTAACCTATTAATACATGTCGTTGGAAGCTGAAGTACCTTGACAGGACCCACACACACAGAACATGCAAACTCCACCTGTACATATATATTTTTTGTAAAATTGTGCATTTTATAAATGTTTAAAATCAGCTAACAGCAACCAATGTTTAGCATTCATTATTAATCCCTCGTTGCTCTCTGCCATGTTGAAAAGTTCAAAGGTTATTTTTTCATCTCAACAACTCATGTATCAAATTTTTTCCCAGTTCCTCATTGAAAAACACAGCACGTGGGGGCATTCCTGTGCAATTTTTGAGTTCGTAAGTAGAATTTACCATAATTCCCATAGCACATGAAGGCAGCATTGGAGTCTGAATATTTTATTAGTGTCAGTACAAGATGATATTCACCTCATTATGCGATAAAGTATGTTTCACAGATAGCATTCAGGATGGTGGAACCAAACTACATTCCCATCTCACATCCTGTGTCACTTTGATCATTTTCTTTTTAAGACAAACCTCATGCAGTGAAGCATTATGGCAGTGTGGGCAGACTTCCAGATGAGGTGTAAGAAAAACACTTTAAGCACTTGGCATTCCACAGTAACACCCAAAGTGTAAAGATGGTGAAATATGGTAGCTTCAGGGCACAGAGACTATAAAACCAAAAGGAAGATATAATGGATTTTAAGGTAGTAGTGAGGTATTAGATTCATTAAGACATGTCCTGTACGAAAAATAAAACTACCACTACATTATTTTCATACATGCCCTGAAGCATGGAGCCAGTGTTTATATTTTAGACAGATAGTGCCTGAATCTTCCCACCGCAGAGACAGTGACTGAAAAAAAATACAAACTGGTTTTGTCAGTGCTAAAATGCATGTCAGCATTTCAGAAACCTAAAAAGAAACTCAGTCCTGAAACTTGTACAGTGAGCTAGACAGTGTCCTGTCCATGGAGACAAAAGGATGTTCTGGAGTAATATGAACTCTATTTATGCCAATTACTGTGGCCTTGATGTTTAATGAAAAACATGTTCTGCTGAGGGAACTTTATGTTGCAGATTTTGTTTGTTAAGCTTAGGATAGAAGGAAAATGTGTGTAAGAAGTTCAAGACCAAGCTCTAAAAGAACCTGCAATTTTGTAAAGAAATATAATTAAATGTTTTGACCCTTTGTGGTTATTTTTGGCATGAATAGATTAGACAGAACTTTATTGATCAGGAAATTGAGATTCCAATAACAGCACAACACCGAATATACACACAAGAAATACCACAAGAAAATAGCAAAATAACTATATGAAAAAAATGCAGGTAGACTAAGATCTGCATTACCATAGAAGAAGCAGGAGACGTAGCAGCAGTGGCACAAGCATCATCAGGTGCCTCCTGTCCATCAGGCCGTCCAGTCTGAAGCTCCATCAGAGCAGCAGGGTACATTATGGGGCTGCCCTGACTCGATGGGATCACCTCCTCTGGAATATCCTGACGTAGAATGATGTCAGGCTCACAAGAACCAACAGGAGGAGCAGAGGCCTCTGCAAACCTGAGAAGACAACCATACAAGTTTTAAATCACAAGCTCTGTTTTCAATGTATCACTTGGATCAGGGACTGGAAGATAAACAAGTACCAATACTGATTATTACAGTGTGTGTATTGACCACTTAAATTCCTTTCTAGACCACACAATTAAGTCCCAGTACATCTTACTGAACATGGTGGTTATACTAGTGTAGCTCACTGAGACAGGAAAGAGGGTGCAAATGCTACAAAAGGGGAAAAACATGAGGCCAAGGTCATGGCAGGGTCACAAAAAGGTCAGAGAGGGAATTTCACGCCCCACTAACAACCACAATACTGACACATAGGACATGTCTTTTAACCAGTTCTGCAGTGTAAATACATTTATACCTTCTCCTTTATGTTTTTCCATACCAACACATAATGACACAATGTCTGCTTTTTTTTTTTTTTGCATCTACACTTGATTATACTGGACTCTTTTTGGAGCATGTAGTACTGTTTATATTTCACTTTCACTCTGCATGACAAACTCCTTGTTATTGTCTGCAGTGACAAAGTAGCATCTAATCTAATCAGGTCTAATATACAGTACATTTTAATCTATATTTGTTGCAGAGGCTGTGTTAAATGTACAACATAAGAAGTGTTTAAAGTCAGTCAGTCAATATACATTATGTACATGCTCTAACACTGATACTTACACATAAAAACATACAATCTATTTTATACTTATGGAACTATTACCTTATTTACCTCACAGAATAATTGTCTAACTCGTTCACTGTATGGACAAAAGAATTAGGAAATGTTGAATTCAGGTGTTTCTTTTCTAACTGGGTTCTGGGCTACAAAACAATGACAGATGTCATAATATAGTTTATATTGTGATAAATACCACTGCATTTCATTGGTGAGTTTGGTTTAAACTGTTATCTTTGCTTCCAAAAGGCCTCATAGGCAGTTCTTATTTAAAGGAGTGATATTTTGTTTTTTTAAATAGAATTATGCATTTTAAATCATTTCCCTGTGGTCTCCATAAACTGTAAATGCTCTGCTTGGGTCTGAATTCTTCATTAATTCAACTCCACAGGT
>JAPTYQ010000030.1:12864953-12877915 GCA_029814465.1 Ostorhinchus cyanosoma | reverse complement strand
GTTCAACCAACAGCTGAACATTTTAGGTAATCAACTCGAAATTTGGACATATTTTCAGTATGGGTTACAACCACTGCTGCTATCAAACCATTATGTCGTAGTTGGAGAAATGTTTGTCGGAAGTCTTGACCATATATGTGCAAATGTGACGCAACTACTTATAGACGTAAAAAATTAAAGTAGGAATTAAAACAGGTTATAGAAATCCACTCGATTTTTGCCAAAATAAATATAATGATAGCTTTGTAGCACCTGGAGGGTTCCAATTCAAACTGTATGAAACTATTAGGGTCCAAATACACAAACAAATGAACCAAAGACTAATAAAAGTGATAAATATGATCCCTTTAAAACAGCATATGACATTTGTCACCAATTTTTCATCAAATCTATAAAACCTGAGCAATAGCCTAAGTGTCATGAATCCGTTAGTCTTTCTATGATTGCGCACCTGAAGCACTTCCCTCGCAGTGAACAACTTCTAAGTGTACTCCATCAGAAGCAGTTTGTTTGTTTACATACCAAACCAAAACCAGCTGCAACAAACACGGTAACGGCGTCATTGCTTCTTGCTGCTGAGGCTGAATGGAATTCCGAAAAGGCCCGAGTTGGTATGATATTTTGGTTTTGTATCCCAGACTCCTGTTAGAAAAGAAACACCTGAATTCAATGTGTCCCAGTACTTTTGTCCACATAGTGTATGACTTAGGCAATTACGCCATGAGGCTAACGCTGTGATGTGGAGCTAATTAAAAGATGTGACAAAAACATTAGCTTCATTAGGTATTCACCAGGCGTTCATGAACAAGGTGTGACTACAAGTGGCCTGAAGTCCAGTGTGAGCGACAACAAAACAACCGTCATAACCGTCAGGCAGAACCAGGGGGAGTATACAGAACAGAATTACAGGAAGAAGTACAGAGAACAAGCTGGGCTGAAAAATCTCCAGACAACCATTAGTGGTTTGTCCTTTAATGGGCACAGCAGTAGACGACAAAAGAACACAGTACCTCAGCACGCTTCAAATCACCCTGAAAGATTTGTAGCTTTGACAAAGAATCAGTTACAAAACGACATGAGAGGTTTGCACACGAATAAAAACACAGGAGTGTATCTCTGAAGCAACAGCACATTGAAGTATGAAATTAAAACACAGGTGTTTCTCCAGACTCTTTTGTCATCCAAATGTCTGCAGTCCTTGGACACTGTTTTTCATTCAGCGCTGAGATGTGTCACTGGCTGCAGTCGTCTCACCCACCACTGTGAATTATATATGAAATTGAACTTGCCTTCTCTGAGTGCACACAGATATGCACATTGGCTGACCCTAATTTATAAGAGTGTTTTAAGCTTGATTCCTCTGTATTTGTGCACTTTATTGCAGAAAACAAGTAGCTGCTATGCCTTGTGTTCTTGCACTACATTTGTTTTATCTGTTCCTCAGGTAAGGTCTGATTTTGGACAAAGAGCTTTCAGCTTTACTGACCCCTTGGCCTGGAATACACTACAGACTGAACTGAAACTCTCTGAAGTTATTCCACTTAGAGCCTTCTGTTCTATCCTGAGGGACAGTGTGAGACCACTGGAAAGGGCCTGTGTTTTTACATTTTAAATTATTGTTTGTTGTTGTGTTATAGCTCCTGCACTTCTTGTTGAAAACACTATTGCCCCTCTAAAATGTAGGTTTTAATCTATACTGTCACTTCCTCATGACTGTTCTTATGAAATGTGCTGCTGACCTCTTGGCCAGGTCACCCTTGTGGAAAAGATTCTGATCTCAATGGGTTTTATCTGGTCAAATAAAGGTTGAAACAGACTGTGTTTATGAATGTTCTGAGATGGATAGACACACAGAGAGAAAACTGTGACACCATGATTTATGTCTCTAAAACAGTAATCTCACGGCAGCTTTGGCTGAACTACAGAGTGCACTTTTACACTGAAGACTGTGGATTATGTTTCCATCGCACTGAAATTACTTTAGGACAAGTTCACATCAGGGTCATCAGAGGAGGGACAGCATCCAAAACCATTTTAATGGACATACTATGCTCAACTTTGTAATCAGACTAATTTACAGATAATGTATTAATGTATCCTTTAAGAATAGCAGTTGTGGTGTAATTTGTGAGTAGTGATAACAGTCTGCTCATCAGGTCAGTGATGACTCACAGCAATGTCTGCAAGGAAGCCACAAAACAGATGACCTAGATGTTTAAGAGTCTGAGACAATGGCTGAACAATGTGACAATATACACTGCATGAAATGTCTATTGTTTTCATATTATATTGTCTCTTTCATTGGGATAAAAATCACCCTCTTCAGAGCACTACATTTGGTGATTTAGATGATATTTTCTATTGTTTCACAGGAAACTGGCACAAAAGCAGTCAAAATAAACACAGAGGAGACTGAACATAGACTGGAGTAAGTCTGAGAAAGAAGCTAATGGACCCCAGGAAGAATGGCTGCAATGCAGTAACTAACAAGGATCCTAATAAACTAAATGAGCCAAGACAAACTGAGGCGATTGTGCCTAAAAAAGGGCAAATTCTGTAACATGGATATGGTTTGGGTAAGCAAGGACTGACACGGAGACCCGACCCTACGAGACTCAGACTCCACTATCATCCAAACAGTAACTTTATATTGCTTGCAACTATAGTCAAAATGTGTTTTCTATTGACCTTTTAATGTTAAAAAAAATATATACTACCTAATTTGTTCCACTACAGTAACTGTTCTTAGTCAAGCAATTCATCACATAATGACATGATACTGTATGTACCATTATCTGTAATTGAAATGATCCATATTTTGGTCATATTATACCATCCTAAACACAGTTAATATATTGATCGTATGAATATGGCATGTTCATTCGTTCATTTTCTGATCGCATTGTTCTTATGAGGGTGGTGGGGGCGAAGGTGGGGCCCACTTTGGACGTGTCACCAGTTCATCCCACTGCCCAGTGTGACGTCTTTTCTAAGTCATTTTTGGATGTCCGATTTCAGTCCACTGAAGGGGCTGTTTTGTAACGCCAGGTGAAGTCTTTTTTCCCCCGACGTCTAACGAACGTCTAATGTTAACACCCAAGGGACCTCTGTGTAAGGGCTATTTGTAGTCCAAATGTGGTCATTGTGGACATCTTTTAAACACCAAATTTAGACTAATTCTAGACGTCATCTTCTGAAATGGGACTTGATCATTTTCCAAAACTCCATTTGATTCTCTCAGCAGCAGACTGAAGACAAGGTAGTTCAAACTAACTGCTGAGTCAAACAGCAAAATTAACTGGCACAGAAAACATGTCCTCTACTCTCTGGAAGCATGGAACTACAGTTACACACAAATCACATTTCACTATCCTATTTCCAGCTTTATTGAATGGCATCAGACATATCAAGGACAATGAAATTACATTCTAATTGAACTCAGAACTCAATGGCCTCATTCTCAATTCTTTCATTGTAATGGAGGTGCACACACAAACAAAAGGACTTAATCGCTAGTGAACACGTGACACCAAAGCATGCCAAATTGCTGAAGCTAATCAGATCCATTTTCCATCAACTAAACACACTGGTGAAATAAAAATAAATAAATAAAGACTCAAAAATCTTACTTCTGTATTTACTTAACAAAAAGACAAATATCAGGTAATTGAATTTAATATTCCAATTTAGATTTTTATGTTTTGAAATTGAAAAATATAGTCTTATTAACTGTTATATGGACCGCATTAATTGGTCATGTGAATTTCCTACACCTGTCATAGACGTCAAATTGGCGTCCAAAAATGTAGCCAGTTCAAAGGTCAAATGTTGAACGTCAATATGACGTCCAAGTTGGGTCATGTTTGGACGTCCAAATAGTGGACCTAATCTGGGCGTCAAATAGATGTCCAGAATTGGTTATGGACTGACCGACCCAACATAGACATGATCTGAACATCTGTCCGACGTCCAATGCTTAGTGGGTCACAGGGCTGACATACAAATAACCATTGACTCACTTTCACACCTATGGCTGATTTAGACTTAAGAGTGAACCTATTAATGTATTAAAGTGCACGTCTTTCGATGGTGGGAACAAGCAGGAGGAACCAGACAAAACCCACATACATGGAAGATGATGCAAATTCCACACAAACAGGTGTGGAATGTATATTCATTTTATTTTCAACAATCATATAAAAATATGGTTTAGCTTAGTATTATACCTTAATATTTAGCATATCTTGTGTTACACACTTAACTGAAAATTTGTAAAAAGGTTACAGATAAAAGGAGAAACTTAAAAAAAACAGCATTACAAGAAAATGATTAAAGGTTGAGCCCCCAAAACCATCGATGAATGGTTGGGCATTTACATTGACATTTACATCATGGAAAAGTGCAAAAAGAAAAAGTTTACAAGATTTGGCCCAAATGCTAAATGGGCTGAGTACTTAAAACCAGTATGATCTGAATTCATTTGAGCGTATCTAGGATTTTTTTTTTCCCACAATGTATTTTCATTCATTTATTTTCCTTTTGAGGTATCGCCTGGACAATAAGCCACCCCTCCCTCATACTACTGATACACAAATGTTATTAATATGTAAAAACACTGGAAAAGCATCTTGTAAAAGCTTTTGCAGAAACTGATGCAGTTGTGTTTATATTGTGTTTTCAAATTTTTAAAAACTTCATGAAAAGTGAGCACTTTTCAATTCTTGGGTAATAAAAACTATACCTTCCATGTGGTTATATAACTATTCATTACATTTCCAAACATTGCGCTACATGTAATTATTTGTACAATGACATAACATATTGGGGTGTGAGATTTTGTCAGATCAGTCAGCAGCGTTACTGTGACAGAATCCACAGCAGAGAAACAGATATGACAGTGAAACGGCCGAGCAGTGGAGCAGACCATTCGAGCAGAGACACAGGCACTACATCCAGTCAGCCTGACAGCCTCCTACTCTAACCCCACATGTCCTCCGCTTGCCCTATTTATCTCTGTTACAGACACAAGGCCGGTTGCTGTAATACTACGCCGTCTTGGAAAGCTAAAAACAGCCAATGAGGGCAAACTATCTTGACTGAGGGCCAGGAGGGAAGCTCAGGTAGAGCCCTGTGGGAAGATTTAATTATACCCTCTAATACGCTGTCACTGTAGATCTGAGAAACCTGCTGAGACTCCAGTTATGACAAATACGCTGTCTGGTCTAAACAACAAGAAAACAAACCCTGTAACTGTGCACAGTGTTAGTTTTGTACCTGGTGGCAGTGTGGACGGGGGTCTCTGTGGACTGAGAGGGGGTGCTGCTGCTGTCAGAGTCAATCACAGTCGCCAACACCACGGTCGCCTCCAGGACCATGTCCTCTACCGAAAAGCACACAGGTCTGCGAACAACATTAACAACACACTTTAAGATAACCAAAAAGAACACAGATGTAATTGTTTATTATGTCCTTTTAAATTACTACCACAGCACATATCAGTTTCTAATTTCACAACCTGACCTGTCAATCTTTTTAATGTAGTTTTGAAGATATTTTCATGTCTTGTCCTGTTCTGATGTTATATGATGCATTTTTCTGTGGTACTGAACGATAAAATGACTGATTATTAATTATATAATGTAATTGTCATGAATGTATAAATATTTTTTATTTCAGTTATGTACAAAAACACATACATATAAAGAACATACAATTAACATAATTGGTAACTGAAAAAGGAAGAAGCTTATTTATGCTTCTCCTACTCCCATCCTTTGAATTACCAGCAAATAAAACAATCGTGTGTTTGTGGGTAAAGACTATTATCACAACATTTCATTCATCTTTGGGGTTTTTTTGTTTATATTCTCAGCTAAAATTCTTAAACAATGTTTCCATGTTTTGCTATTGTACTTGTATGCTGTTAATCGTGCATATCTTGAGATTGTTTTGTATTTTGTACCTGAGGCGTCATAAAGAAGAGTATAAACTCATAAGCAACTGTGTGGTTTCTTCAACTTTCAGTGAGGACCAAAAATGAAAAAATGAACCTTTAAACCGGAAAGATAATGTTTTTGAACATTTCTGCACATATTGCTCACCCTGCTTGTGTATCATAGTAACCACAGGTTATAAACAACACAAAAGCTCCTCCTACTTACTTTCCAGCTGCATCAAAGTAGACAGACACCGGCAGACAAAGTGATTCTGCAAAAGACACTAAACCCTGCAAAAGTAGAGAAAAATCTGAGCTTTTTCCTCCATGGCATTATATAGGGTGTATCAAAAAATAAGTAGACTCTCTGAAAAGTATCTACCAAATTTACAATAGAACATTTTCAGGAAATGTCTTTGTTTGCATATGATGGTCTGGACATCCTGCTTTGGTCCAAACCAAAATGTATTGCATAATGTCATGCATGACTGAACACAGGCTCATTTTTCGGCTGGTCAAAACATGTTTTCCTCCAAAAAATTAAAGGGTTAAAATTAGATGAAAAGTCTTAAACTGTGATGCAAAATGTGAACTTTGGTTTCTCTCAGCTGCAAACCTCAGATTATCCCTCTGTTTCCTGCCATTTGCACTGCTGCATTGCAAATGGCAAAAGTTCATATGCTTGGACATGTACACTGGGATGCATCAAACATGCCAGAGTGGTGTGGCATGTTTTTCCATCTAAATCACCTGTACGAGGTCTGGGACTGGGGTCAGATTGGTTGTGTAACCAATTGAACACAGGCCAACAAGAAAAATGACAACCACAAATTCTTTCCACCTGATTAAAAGTGATAGTGCTTCGAGCTCAGGTAGTCACAGCAGAATGTGGGCTTCGTACTTCTGACGTTTTTACAGAACTCCTTTCATTCAGCTGTGGATAAAAATTAAGTAAGTTAGTGACTTGCTCCTCGAAATCTCCTCTTAAGGATGTGGTTGGTAGTGATCGCTTGTAAACGACCATGTGACCCTCCCACACACCCAGTGCCCCAGTGCAAAAAGCAGCAAACAAAACGGTTCATCTGAGGATCGCAGCAGAGAAAAACTAAAATTCACATCTTGCATCACAGTTTAAGAACAAAGCAGGATGTCCAAACCAACATATGCAAACAAAGACATTTCATGAAAATGTTCAATTGTAAATTTGGGGGATACTTTTCAGAGAGTCTACTTATATTATACACCCTGTACTGTATGACCTTATGTGTCCAGTACAGAGACGGGAACATATGTAAACACATGTATAAGCATTGTAGCTTTAATATTCTCTGTAATAATAATAATAATCTAAACTTTAAACATAACTGAGGTCCACACAGACATAAGCACCAGAAAAAATGAAATTTCAGAGTGAATGCTGAAATATATGACATACTAGGAATGGCATAGACCTTTTCCAATACTGGCAACTATAAAAACGTGGAAAATATGCTTATTTTGTCGCATTTGCTTTCTTGTATTTTTTTTTTTTTACATTTGGCCAGGCTCCATTTCTTGTACTTGCAGTAATCAAGTGAAAGAAACCCTCTATCATCACGCAAACTGAGGCCATCCAAAACTTAAACCCTGCCACATAATCTGTCCAATCCAGGAGGAACCAGCAGGAGCAGGGTGACCAGGTTGGCTAATGAGGAGCCTCACAGCGGGGCGTCCCAGACACATTCCAAGGCATTAGGGACATTAGGGAGTTGTGGGCGTTAAATCAGGTCACGTCTTATTAACTGGACTAACAGAGAGACTTCATCCAAATTTCCAAATGGCTAACCAAGTTCTTTTGCGTCTGTTTTTGAAGCAAAGAACGAGGACCAGGAAGGAAGAAGAGAAGCTTTTTAATTAGGGGTGTGTTCTTCACACGCCACAGTGGATTATTGAGCATGCTGAACTGAAAATCACATTACAAGTCCTCTAAGATCAGATGTTTTTAGTAACTTAAATTATAAATAAAACCATCTCGACTTTGACTAGCCTGTATCTTGAAAAACAGATTCCTCTTTGGTTTGAATGATAGAGATTATGTAAAACCATGTAATGTGCACCCTATAATTTCAGCATCTTGTAACATTTTATAGTGCAGTGGTGTGATATGAGTCAGCCAGGACATACTGTCTTTGCTATAAAGATGAGTAACAGCAGAGGGGAAAGTTCACATGAAAATGATACGGAAAGGATTTGGAACGCTTAGAAACACGAGCCCTTAAACATGAAATGCCTCTCATGAACCAGTCACACACACATACTACACAAGAATATACACACATTAATATTCTCATGTGACAGGATAAAAGGAATTTCCAAAAATAAACCAGTTACCCTCAGCTCCTTCAGACAGAAGGTTATGTCCGACTCCACTCTGACCTGAAAGCAGTCGAACTCGTCTGGGTGTAAGGACATCTCTGTGTACATCAACTTCATGTGATCTTCCACAGAAGCACATCCAAGTCAAACAGTGCAAGCGCAACATTTTTTGTTTACTCAAATGTAGCACACCTCAATCTCAAAATATTTGCAGAGACAGCATAATAAATTTAATAAAATTGGTTAAAATATCTGTAACTCTTAAATTGTGTTGTCACTATCATACTGTGGGTGTTGGAATGTAACCAAGTACTTATAATTGCAATACTTGAGTATTTACATTTTCTACTTTATACTTCTACTTCACTATATGTCAAAGGCAAATATTTTTTATTCCACTACATTGGTCTGACAGCATCTCTGTTTCTATACGTGTTTACTTTGTATGTTTGTGAAAATGTGAAGGATTAAGCGTTCCATAATTCCTCACTTCTTAAGCCAAACAAACTTGTGGATTAGCTGGAAAATTCATTGTCACAAAGTAAAAAGAGGCCTATTTTTCTGGGTTCTGTAAAAGCTGATCTTCTCCTCTAACCAACAGTATACAAAGTTCAGATGAGGTCAGTCATCAGCGTACAACGCGACATGTGCATTTACTACAGTAATATGAATCAGAAAACCTCACATATAATATTAACCACTCAGTGATGCCTGATCTGTCTGCATATAAACCACTTTAAGTATATTTTGTTGATAATACTTACATACTTTAATAAAGTTAGCAAAGTAAAGGATCGAAATACTTCCTCTGTCTCTCCCTACCTTTTCCTCCCTCACAGTAATTTCTCAGAGTGAGTCTCTGAGGACTTATGGACAGAGTAATTTCCTCCTGATACACTGGAAAATGCGTCACCATATCACCCAGAAGCCTACAGAGGGAGGAACAAAGCAAAACTAATGGAAAGTCCTGCAAAGCAATTGTTTAATTATGCGGTTTGGAAAAAATTAGGGTGGGTTTTTAATTTCAAGCTTCTCTGATTTACAATTGACGATTATGTCAAAAGTAGTTGATTACATTCAGTTACACTGATGTGGTATTCAACAGAGGGAATCAGTTGCAGCATTCAGTCTTTCCATAAAATGAAATACAAGTCAAAAATGGATTTCTCTTCAAAAATTACGATATTGTTGACTCCTTAAAGGTTACAGTCAATCATAGTATTTTGCTACTGAACTTACATGTAATGTCTTTGTAATTAGAAGTATGCGCTTCAACTTGCTAACCTGGCTGGAGCCTTCAGTACATTGGGACAGAGGTGTGAGTTAAACACTGCCTGCAGTGGTTCACTATCCTGGAAGCGTAGGTTGTGGGTTTTAATAATGCCTATTAAAAAGGAGACAGGATATTTGGAGCACACTGCCACCAAGTGCTGACAATATGTAGTAACACATCTGCAGTGTGGTTTCAATAGAGGTCAGCTTGGAAATGAAAGAAAAAAAGTGAAGAGTTAAAGGAAGAGATTCTGAATATTCAGAACCCCTTACAAGAAAATACTGTTTCCTACCATGTCTGCAAGAAAACTGGATTTTGACTCGATCGTCGATGATTGAAATCTGACACAATTCCACATTTCGCTCAATGGAAGTCAAACACCGAAAAAGTGGAAGAACAGACTTAAAAGGACACACAGAGAGAATAAAGATGGGAAAATAAGTTAATAAAACACGTCTCTATTTTTGTGTCCTCTTTGATTCTGTTTTTAATTTATCTACAATCACTGCTGCCTGATACAGCTTTGGAAAAATTAAGAGATATCATTCACACGTTTTCAATCGGGTTCAGATCTGGAAATATGATGTGTGAAATATGTGATTAAGAGGAAGATGATTGAAAGTCAGCAAAGTTGAGGTGCTTGAATTTTTCCTTCTGAAGCGGCATAACACAGACAAATGGTGGATGAAAGACTGGTGAAGAGCATGACAAAAACATTCTACTAATTTCTTCTTAAGTTAAAACTTGATGCTGCTGCCATTTTTAGATCCAGGAGGTCTGACCTTGCTTGGACGATTCCAAACAGATCTTTAATGAGGTTATTGACGACAGAAAATCTACAGCAAACAAGTGGTTTGGGGTTTTACTATAGCTGTTTTCTGTCTATTACAGCTAACTGACCTCTAATATAAACTTGAGCTGATGCAGCATGTTACAGTTACAGCAGTGTTATTCTGACCTTCCAGTTTTTATTTAAAAGAGAGGACTTGATGATACCATAACACAGATGTGTGAATAATGAGCTTCACACTTTATTCAGTGAATGATACAGTCTGTGGAGGCGTAGTGTTAATGTTGGTGGTTTTGTTAGCCGTGAGGGTGTTCTGGTTTACAACTTCCTGCTGCTGTTGATAGTTTGGAACATCAATACTACCGGTACATATAAACCCTTTAAATAAATGCCTAGAAGTACAAAAACCAGTGATCCTTTCAGAGATGTAGATCCTTATAAATGGACTGTATCTGTATTTTGAGCACTAATGTCATGAACCGATGTAACTGATAGGTTTTACCTTCATGATCAGTTTGCATTTAATGGTTTCACCTCCATGCTCTGATCCTGAACTCAAGATGTAGCGCTGGAAGAACAGCGGTGAGAAGAGGAAGCAGGCGTAGGCAGAATGAGCAGAGTTCACTGATCTCAACGCCAGCTTTTAGAAACATAGAAACACACAGATTTACACAGTGAAGACATGGTTAGTCTGGAGTAAAGTGGTGAAAGCAGCCCAATATCTACACAGGACACAAACACATGCTGGAATATACTCAGGTTTTTCACATTTTCTTGTGCAATTATTTATACAGTGTCATTTTAATTATGCGTGCTGTGCTTGGATATAGTGCCTGACAGCTAAACTTAGGTACAAACAGGTGCTATGAAATAATTTTACTTATGATTTATTAAATGTAGAGTCTAAAATCACCTCCTAATGACATATTCATAAGGGTAGGACTGTTAATCAGCAATATGTTTTGTTCTCAATTATCACTGGTCCACACTCACAGCAGAGCTATAATACCAAAGCCTATGTTTGTTCTTCTAACATGCCTCAAGTGAGTCACGTAGCTAGAAGCTCCTTTAGCTTCTCTCTTTTTTTTTTTTTTACACTGGTACCAGTTTTTCCTGGCTCAAAATGTGGCTGTGGGTGGAAGCATACTCATCATGTGCATCATGCAGTCAACAGGATCAATCCTTTAACTGCCTGCCTTTCTCTCGAAGTCTGAATAATTGTACAATTCATGAAAATTACATTTATCAAATTCTAGTGATGCAGTTGCAAATTACTTAATTCCCTGCATACATCATAAACCAACAGCAACATTCATTAGAAGGTGATCTATGTGGTCATCTTTTTTGGATCCTGCAAGAAACTATATTTTAAAGCCTCCCTACTACACCTAGCCAACAGATTACAATTTTTATCTACTTAAAAAAAAAAACAGTGCCATGAAATCAGTGTAACAAATGCAAAAATTCAACTCAAACACAAAAGACAGAAATTCAGATTTCAAAACTTGTTACAATCCATTTTCTGCTATTTAGTGGCATCAAATTTGATGGACACGACTATTTGTTTTCTATGGAGTTAAAACCCTGTGGTACCATATAGTGAACAGCTGTCATTTAAACATCAGGTCTTCAGTTACAAGAGGGGCTTAGAGAAGTCAGGTCAGGACTTTTTTGATAACACATGGTAAACCTTTTTAGAAATATAATTTTCCACTGTTACATTAGCAATCCTGTGAGTTAATGTTTAGTACTTACATTGTTTTACGTCTCTATTTTCTTAGGGGTGTGTTTTCACATCTTATTTTTTGTTGTTTTCAGTATGATAAGCCATAAATGGAGTAAGTGAATAAAACAGCAATTATTTGGCCTTAAAAAATTGAACACAAGGAAAGCAATATTCATATATACTTTATCTGTACTTCAGGTAATGTCAACTTCACATATACTATGAGTGTCTTTTTGTGCTTCTCACCCCTTTACTTAAAGGATCAAACCACAGTTCATCTCCAATCCGTGAAAGTGCCTGGATAGCCTTTCCAAGCACTGCAACACAAGGCGAAATATAGGCAGAATTTAGCTTTTAAGGTTAGCATTAACTAGCGCTAGCTAACTGGACTTGATAGTTGGCATGTAGATTAAATAAAAAGATAGGTTTCAAGATTTAAAACAATCTAATTAACGTAGTTCAGGTATAATAGCAGTAATATTTAAATGTTACTGCAACAAATAAAACATATTGATCATGTATGTATATATCTTTCACAGTACCTTTTACACAGTTTCCTTCGAGTACACAGTTCATGTTTGCTTATGACCGCTAGCTAACTGCTAATTAGCATTAGTGCAGCTGAGCTAAAATAAACAAAAATTAAGACTAATAATTTAAGTGGAGCTGACCTACTTAACTAAGGGGAAAACGGCCCCGACAAAAAGTCAGAAAGGTGACTTCAGGTTAATAGTTACCGCATATTTATTTTACAAATATAGGACATAAATGTTCTATAACTAGAATGATGACCTTGGTATGAGAATAAACAAACAATACTCAGTAGTACTCTTAATATGCTAGTAAAATGGTGTTTAAATACTTTTCATCTTTTTGGTGAAGA
>JAPTYQ010000030.1:12849673-12860883 GCA_029814465.1 Ostorhinchus cyanosoma | reverse complement strand
ACAGTAAAAAGGACAATTATGTGCTACTATTTTTTTCAAATATCCTTTTTTGCTCTCACAGGTACACTTTGGGGATCAAATTATGCAAGGCAGAGTGTTTCACAAAAATGGCCGCTGTAGCAAAATTACTCGTGGTTTATTTGTATTTAAATGGGCAGGTTCCCCACGTAACGCCAGTGGACACGATTGGGTTACATACGAAACCTGGAATGAGATTCATGAAAAACCACCAAGATCAACAAATTTAAGACAGTGTCTTTATTTATAGTGGCATATAAGACTGTTTAAAGCCATGTTTTCCAGATCAAATGCACTGACATCTAGGTAGATTTTCATGTCCCAATTTTGATCCTATTTTTGGTCCTAATATTTAATTAAAAATTCATTAATTATGGGATGGCTCAGAGCAAGAGTATAATTTTTTGCATTTATCTGAGGTCATCTTTAGGTTCATCCTGGGGAGAAATATGTCTGAATTTCTCTTTTATTATTGGGTCTAAAAAGCTGTCAAAGTGCCAGGTACCAAAATAAACCCAGTTTCATAGAAGTACATTTACTCATCTAATTTGTGTTTAGTGATGTCACAGGGCGGTGGTCATATTGGATTGCATAACTTTTAGTAAGATTTAAATGGGAGTTTTCTTTGTGTTTTTGTTTTTTTTTGTCATCTTATCCTTAAAATAAATTTACTTAAACATTAGTAGAAAGTAAAATGCAGTAAGTTTTAGTAGCTTTTTAGTCAAACAGCAGAGTAGACAAATTTGTCTTTATCTATCAAAACTAAAACTAAACAAGCTCGACTTATTTAAATGACTAAACTTTACTTACTAAACCAGCTCAGGACCATGCCTTTCAAACTGTTTTTCTTCTTCACTTAGAATAGAAACATGCCCTGAAATGGTGTTAGGATTAAAGGAGCACGTCTGCCATTTATTGGTGGGAAGTGGTAACAAGATTTGGCAACTCTGCCCAGAACTATGGTCTGTTTCATTCAGTTATGTTCCTTGATGCAAATTTGGTCCTTAAGGGTTAAAGCAACCGCAAATAATCCATCTCTGGGGTTTCTGGTGCTAAAATTCAGAAAAATAAACCACCTAAGGCAATGTGTTCCGGTGTTATGTGGATACCTGTAAAAAGGGAGCAGTCGTCATGCATTTGGGAATGTGTATCGACTTCATGTGGTTTCCTGAAGGAGCATTCATGTGCATCCCTCCATAGATCTCCCTTATTTGTTGACAAGGTACATATTCAACACCTGACAAACAAAACATGGAACAAAAGTGTGTAAAGACAAGGCGACAGACTTCTGAACGCTGAAAATGTTCATTTAATGTACTCGAATATGATTGAATTACTTGAGTATTTCATCCGCACTATATTGGATATTTATTTACTGACTTTAGTTACTCTACCAGTCAAAAGTTTGGACTTGCCTGGTTTTTCTTTATTTTCATGACTATTTACATTGTAGATTCTCACTGAAGGCATCCAAACTATGAATGGACACATGGAATTATAAAGTAAATAAAAAAAATTGGGACATAAACATTTTGCTTTTATTACTGCTTTGCACATTCTTGTCATTCTCTGGATGAGCTTCATGACGTAGACACCTGAAATGTTTTCCAAAAGTCTTGATGGAGTTCCCAGTGATGCTGAGTACTTGTTGTCCATCTGAGGTCCATCTCATGTCATTTAAATGAGAAGGTGAGGCCAAAGTTTTGAGCGGTAGTGTACTTTTCAGATGAAAATGTTCAACACTGTAATATATATCAGACTGTTAAAGTTTAAACTAGTGGTTTCTACCTTTTTGTCTGCCGGCCTCTTACTAAAGGCAGTGTGTAATCAGCTCATGTTTCACACGTCTACGTTTTCAACAGCTCCCGCAAACACTGATGTTTCCCTGTGAAGTTCTCTCATGATTTTATTTCAGTGATCATTACAATAATCCAATATGTCATTAGAAAAACTGAAAACACGTGAGCAAATCCAGTTTTTTTGTTTCTTTTGCCATTAATGATGCAGTGAGCCTTTAGTTTGATCTGAAAATGGTGCAAGTAAAACTGAATATAGTCACTGCAACTTCAGCAATTATTAATAATATAATCATATATTATATAATCACCTCATATATAACAGTACACCAGTAGAAGGACCAATGTTTTTACCATTTTACTAAAGGATGTAAATACGTCTGAATCCGCTCCTTTGTACGATTGGATTTTTTGTTTAAACTGCGTTACTAAAAATGAACATGACACACATCTACCTATTGTACATTCACTTAAGCCTCATATATGAACTGTATGTGCTCAATAAAGAAGGATTACTTTAAATTTCTGAGTATGGTATATTGTATTTTCAGGAACGCTATGTACAGTCACACCAACATGTGCTGCTTAGTTTGTAATCTAATACTTACCATAAAGAATTGATTATCTTCTAAAGTAAACTACTCACACAAAGTACGAAAAATGAACCCCAACCTGACATTGAAAATTACTTTGATTTGACTTTTAGCTTCATTTTTATTTTCTTGAGCTGTTGGAAAATGTATCTGACCAGTGGAGAAGAATCAAATTGATTTGTACCTGCATTATGGGAGAAAAAAAACCTTCCTGTTCGTGTTGGTAAATCTGTACATGTAAGGCTGTTTTGCACATATAGCTATTAATGAACTGAAATATGATTAATGCAAGACTTTTCCTCACATTTGAGGAGTTTTATGATGTGTTATTAGAGGATTTAACTGAGCAAGACAGATACTCAATATTCCATTGGCAAGCTGATAAGACTTAAGCAATGAAAGATAAAGTAACTATGGTCAGTAATTTTTAAAAAAAAAATGAAGTTTATATCGTTTAATTCTAGTGTTTTGGGGTTTTTTTGGTCAATATGTTTCAGTAAAGTTACAGTCAAATGCTATTTTACAACTTTTTTGTTTTGTTTAATATCTACTACCCAATCAAAAAACTGTAAAACGGAGGAAAACATGAATAAATGTGCAATTCAATTTCAATAGTTTTATCTGAAACAGCAGCTCAGGGACCGTTTTCGAACAGGTTTTCTTGCTGCTGACAGGATCAGGATAATTATAGCGGTGACTAATTGTTCAGATTCTGTGCCGCTTTAACAAACCAAACCCAGATTCTTGAATCCATCCCCACATTTCAGACGGATGGAAAATTAAATTAGGTGGAACAAAACAGAGCCTGACCCCAATTATCAGTATTTGAACTCAATACATGGAAAATACTGGATATAATTCAGTAAGAACAGGTTCAAGGAAGTAACACTCACCATTTGTGGATTTCTTATTAGACTCTGCAGACCTAAAAAATAAAGAACTCTATAGTTTGAAAAGAAAACAATCCAATTATGTGTATTTTTTCATTCCAAATGTAACTCTTGAACTGTCCACTCACCTTAAAATGTGGCCACTCTCATTTTTAATCCTGTTTTCTTTTTTCAGATTCTCTACAAATGTCACCTGCTTTCTCATTCTGAATTTCGATCCCTATTTTCCCTGTTAGTCGGAGAGGTGGTTAGTATCTGTATCCGCTCAGTGTGTGTCTGTCGCAGCCAGCAAAGTCCATTAGTGTGAAACGAAACCGGGCCTGAAATCGGACACTGTTCCCAGGCTTCCAGTTACAAAGCAGGGGTCTATATACTTGAACCCAGAGTGTGTTCTCATGCAAAATGTAAAACGCAAACAAAATTACACTTTGCTCTTTGTTTACACACTTTATTGAGCATCATGTCCAATATACATTGCATTGACACAAAATGAAAAAAACAAAACAACATAATGGCGTTAGGGTGGATTACCTGGACACACCATTTTCAGAGCGTATTGCTTAATGACATTTCAAACGCACCGAATCTGTGCAAAAACAGTGAACACCGGTCAGAGGAGGTCATGGTAGGTTAGAAAATTCTGACTTAAAAAGGTAATGTCAACCAACAGCAGTTATGTGATCCTCAAGTCTACAGAAATCTATGAACTGTACACATCACATTCACCCATGACTTAATAAACAATGAAACAGACCCAGCTCCTTCAAACCTGATTGCATGCGCCAAAAGTTGGTTTGTTATTCTTCCATGTCAGTCACAGATCAATCATGTGTAACAATGTTGTAACTCTAAATAAATGTCATCATGGCTTAAGAGCAACACCATTAAGTGAACAAAAGCCAATGGTTTCCAGACTCCACCCGAACACTTCACTTTCTCTCAAAAATAACAACTAAATGCAGTAATGTGTTCGTTTCAACAAGAACACGTACTTATACTTTACTAAGTGGTGAATCAATTATTCAAGTCTCTATCAAGAACCCAAATTCAGTGAGAAGGAGAAGTGAGATACCTAGATAGATGCACCGATCAGAACTCAAGATGTCGACAGAATTAAAGTCTAACTACCCAAAGTCCTCAGAGTCTAAACCCACGAGTGAATGTGACTCACAAACCATCGTTGACCCACACACTGATAGAAAGCCAAATGTGCCACAACAAAGAACGATTCGCCTAATTCTACAAAGGAGAATAACCCCCAGTGTTATTGGATTAACAACTCAAGAATCTGTAATCCTGATCGTATGTGTTATCTGTTTTAACTGAGGTAAGCTCAGATGGCAGTTAACCACGGAGAATGATCACAGCTTAGGCTATTTTCACAGATCGGTTTTTGGTTGTCCATGACTTGTACTGTATAAAGATTAACTGGCAGACATCTTTACTGTATATTAGCAGAAGGGGTGGGAACATTAGGGGTCTGTGTTACCGGTGGAGACCCTAATAAAGTTCTCGCCGAGGTTATTCCTGAGAAGTTGGCACAAGTCTCCTGTTAGCGTTGACAACGCTGGTGCAAATCGATTTATTATAAAACAACGCCTCTCAAAACACTAAGCCATTCCATTAACATCCACAGCTTAGCAGTGACACAGAACAGAGCTGTTTGAGGGGATCATGCAGGTTTGAGAATCATGGTTTTATACCTTGTTTTACACTAGCGTTAAGTCTAAGGTGCTAACAGGAGGCTGGTTCTCAGAAAAAGATGTTCTCAACGTGTCCCTCCAACAGACTCGACGCTTCGAGGACGGTCAGTGAGAGGAAGTGAAGCCAACAAAAGGCAACAGTGATTCAGCGACAGCGTTGGAAAGAATCAGACAAGATTTGTCGGGCCGACGGACATTGCTGTGGTGGAAAGAATGCGGTAGGTAGGGAGGACAAATGATGACCTAACGATAACGGGCTTTCGTTTTGTTTTACACAATCTTGACCACTAAATTGCATAAGAAACCTGGTATAAAGTAGAAACTGTTCAGCAGCAGATAAAAAAGCAAGTTAATTTACAGTAGTGACATATCTTACATCATTAATTTTTCAAAATAAATAAAATTAAATATACAATTCCAGGTAGGAAACAGGTAAATTTCGCTGGTAAGGTTCTCAAATTGGCTCATCTTGCGGAAAATGACAACCGTTCACAGAAACATGGTTGAAAACAACCAATTCCTTTGACTGGCAAAACAAGGGGTGCAAAAGCCTTTTGCTGAAATTTTCCCTCAGAAGGCATTTCCTTAACTGGAAAAAAAAAAAAAGAACAAATGATTTAATGTCTTCTTCTCAGAAGCATGGTTTCAAATGTGAGTCATGGCTACAGTTATTAACTTACCCTGGAATTTACAAGTGACTCCTAATCAAATGCCATCTCTTGACTTTTTCTTACACAGCGAGCCACCTTCCTCTTGAATTCACCATTAGGGTCCTCCCTCCACTCTTTCTGTATGAACAAAATCAAACTGTTTCAATGACGCATCCTGAATTTACATCCGTTTGTGACCGATGGATCAGAAACATTTAATAATGGTGATTCATCCATGTGAATGCAGTCAATTACCACAGCAAACATTGAGTCTGTTAATTTATTGAGAATCAATCAATTTTGACAGAGCGTTTCTATTGTTTGTGTCACTAGTTTTTTTTTGGTGCAGTAAATCATCTAGTGTGATCCCATCCAACCAATTAAGAGAGTGAGATACAAAGGATGGACAATAGAGAAATAAGTGAATAAAGCCTCTCAGTTTTACACAAATCTTGTCCAACTAACTGGTAAAGTTACTTGCCACTAATAAAGAGAATTACCTACATTTATGGAGTGAAACTGAAATGCACTGGACAATGATTTATGATCAAATGTTGTTCAACTATCGAAAATAAGAAAGGAAAAAAGGGCAGGTAATATTTATGTTAACATTCCTCTGATTGTATTTGTTTGTGTATTACGGATTTATTCTGTGATTTGTTTCTGGAGATTGTAAACTAAATTTGAATCCTTTGATTAAACATATCCACATATTCATCCAAATATGAACTTAAATCAGAAAATAAAGTCAAGTAACTGTTTTTATTTTTACTTTTACTAATTTTATTTTAATACCTCCAATTCAAGACTGATTTCAGAAATCTTGAATTGTACTATCTTATGTGAGTTTTCAGTTGTTGATTACATCGAAATTTTGACACAAATACAACATAACTTTAACAAACATGACACAAATATCAAACCCTCTGATTCTGGACCTTTGTTTGGGGGAATTTTCCTTAACAGCACAGGGTGGTTTTTACAGTATCTTGTATGGCTTTAGTTTAGAGCCCACACAAAACATATTCAGCCAAAACATATTTATAGAAACTTTTATATCCACTCCACCTTCAGATGTCTCTATTATCAGAATCTGCATGTGTTTCTACTGTTGCTTCAAAAGGAATAAACCGAGTAACTCACCGCAGCGTCCACATTAGCGGGTGAATCACTGTTGGGGTCTGCCAGCATGGAGATAACACTAATCATGATTGTCTCTACTGTGTGGATTGGAAGCCAGCGCTCCTCAGGCTTTTCATAACCAAACTTATCCTCCCCGGGCTCATGCAGAATAGAGATGCAAACATCCCCATTCTTTGCAACTGTGGAGAACGGAAACATTCAGTGTAGACAATTATGTACAAAGGCCCCATGATTAAATTTACAGGTGAACAAATGCACAAATCCACATCTTGGCTCAGAGCTTGATTTTTGTGCCATAGACACAGACACTTTTTTTGGCACATTTTATTAAATCAAGAAGAATTTGGCACCTAAAGATTTAAAAGGTATAACTTAATAAATCAACTACATTTGCAAAAATCGGTTGCATGTGTCTCATGAACATAATACACATTGTTGAAAGACAATAACATAGTAATGTGCACTTGATATTTTACGAGCATCTATACATACACACCTCTTCTTGGAAATAAAATACAGTACAATCTATTCCTTAGAGTACTCCTCATATACAAAAGTATACAGCCTGACGTGGGCTGATCCATTAGTGTGTGTCCTAACTTACAACAGAATAACATTCAATGTGTTGCAGTGTTAAACAAGTAATTAAATAATAGTATATTTTTTAAGTTTAGTTACTTTAGTTATTGGAGCAGTGGCAGCAGGTCAGGGATGGGATGAAACAGTAATTCAAGACGCTGACTTCTGTATCACAGATTTTGTTGAGTTTCACAGCTGTCACACCTCTAATTACAGCCCAAATTAAAATCCTGGTTACACATAATGCAGTGTGTTTCAAGATTGTTTCAACTTACCATTTGGATGCCAGATTTCAGTGATGAACTTCATCTTCGGAGGCCGTAGTGGATAATCATAAGGAAAGGTAAGGTAAGCTTTGAAAAACCCTCCTTCACTGCAACAGAAAAAAAGAACATTGTTCTAAATACTGAAATCTGATTAATATTTTTCAATATTTCATCAACATACAGCCAAATGATTTGCTAAAATACTTCTGTACTTACAAAAGGGTATCTTGAGGACCGATAATCACGACTTCCCATTTGTATATGTCGTCATCATCTATCAGACCAGCTGAAAAGCCCTCCACAGGGTTCTTGTTGAGCTCTGGAAAAAAGGATCTTATTTTTAACTCAATAAAACATGAAATAAAACTGATCTCAGGGAAGTTTTTGATTTTGCAAAACTGATATATCCAAAGGAAATTAAATAAAGTAGCTATGTAATATGATTCGCAACATTAGCTGTAATTTTATTACATTTGGTGAAGGTTTTAAGATTTAATGAACATGATAAAACTGCTTTTGAAACAAAAAAAAACTTGATTCAATGCTAAACAATAATTAGAACTTTCATCACAATGTGGTCAAGTTGAATAAAAAAAAAAAACTATGTATAAATCATCAAATCAAATCATCACCTAACTGAACAAATTATGCTAAAAGCCACGCTATCTGATCTGTACACAGTAAACATTCTGCAATATTAGCATTAAGATTCAAGTTATCTAACTACATGAATAGCTCTCAGAATTTCTGCATCACAATTACAGGGACTGTTAATTAATCCATAGCAAAGGAGGTGCAGTCATTTCGTTGAAATATCTGCTACAACTGTTTAACATGGCCAAAACAATAGAATATACCTGAATAAATTGCTGCTTAAGTAAACTCTACATAGGAACAAATGCAGGTAATGAATAATATTTTAAGAATCATGTTTAAATAATAATAAAGAAGCTAATCACAATTGATAAAACCAAATGAATTGATCTTAATTTCAAACACAACTTTAAGGTATTATATAGTGAATCTGTATATCATAATTATCCTGATTTTCTTTCTGCAGCTCTGATTTCAGTACCTAAGGGACACCTTTATCTACCTTTATCTCTCCATGTCAAAGTTTAACACAATTTTACAGCAATGTATAACTGGAGGATAATATAATCACATCAATAATGTGATAACACTAACTAATCTTTGATCTTAACAGTCATACCAAAGATTTGAGATTCTGCTATCAGCTACCACTTCCTGAATTTTGTCAGAAATTATAATGAATATGAAAATTGACCATAAATGTGCCTGACTGCTTGGTATAAATGTTACAACTGTAAACCAGGGATTTCCATACCATTATAAGGCTCAGGTGCAGCACCTAAGCCAAATTAATGTAAAATCCATGCGGACCGCTTTAAAACCTATTCAGACGCCTATTCCCTGATCAATTCCTAGATGCTAAATGACTTCTTTGGTGAGCTTTGTTTTTAATCTTTCTGAAAATTCTTTATTACCTCCTCTAGCTTTTCAACAACTTCATACAGAGGTATGATAACAACAGTGGTCCAAAAATATGTGCATTTGTAAATATATTTATTTTAAAAACGTTTCTTGTGATAGAGAACCTCCACCTAATCCCTTGGGTCTTCCATGTAATTAAAGGAAACGCTGGCTCAGTTAACAGAACCTAAGCCCTCTGAAAAAAGGAAGATCATGTAAGAAACATAAAAAATTTACTACAAGTGTGTGTAACCAAAATGTATGCAACCTGGGTTTGGAAATCATAGTTAATCTACTCAAAATAAATCCCTGTTTTACAATTGTGAAACGTGAGTATTTTGTTTTATTTTGTTCAATAAAAGAAAATGTGTTTCTTTACATTACCTCATGTCTGAAATCACCACATTTGACTAGTTCTCATTGTCAACAAATGAATGCAACATTTACGTTTATATGGAATTTGTATGAAATACCCCACAATTCATCATTTAACTATACACACATAAATAGTAAAATCCATGGTCTATTTATTTTTTTAAAAGCTTTATTATTGTAATAATAATTACGGTAATACGAGTTGAGGTCAGCTGTGTCAGAAACAGCTTTTAACAACAGAAGCGTCGTGACAACTGAAATAATGTGAAAAACTAAATTAATGTTTTATTTTAACACCCTGACACCCGTGTGTTGAACTGAGCTGAGAGACCAAACACACAGAGGATAACCCTATCTCTGTGTGGAGGCCTGTGTGTCTACAAAATTAACTATTGTCACACACATAATAGTAACAACAAACCAACTGGAGAACAACTACACATGAATCTCTATCACTTGTACGATATCTCATAATCTATGCCAGGTTTAACGTGATATATTTCTATATATCCGGGTGGTGACTTTGAAATGTAACACATATTGGCACTTAATCTAATCACACTTCAACATAAAATACTGGATAGTGCGGCTATCATTAGCTAGCCTAAAGTAATCAGAGGAGATGAGTCCCTGGATTGATTATTCCTTTGTTCCGTCTGCTAACTAATGTCGAACTTGCTAGTCGCGTTAGCTACGTTCCGATTTAGTAATAGTTCTAAAATACTGTTAATGAGCTATGTACAATTCAGTATGTATGATTCTATATTCATCAGACATCTGCTAATCAAAGCAGCTTAGCTAAGGCTACACTCAGGATTGCAGTGATAAAGGAACCCATTATGTTGCTTAGACCCTATGGCGTAAACATAGCTTTGCGTAGCTAAGAAAAGCTAACGTTAGCTGCCAGCTAGGTAGCCTTTCTTTCGACTATTTTTCTGTTTGTAAGATAGTATTTTTGTTACCTGCCAGTTGTTTTCGAAGAAGCAGTGCTGATTGTTCAGTCATGGTACGAGGACGTGAAATAAAAAACACTTTATATCGATAAATACTACCAGCAAAATAAAGCTAAAGCTGAAGTCGAGTTGAGGTCTTTGCGCTGCTGCTGCTGATTTCCCTCTGTGTTTTGACACTAGGTTCAGCTGTGGCTTTCATTCTGCGCATGCGCATCTGAAATGACCGTGTGGACAGCAAAGACATTTATACGTGTTCTGTTACCTTTTCCTATACTGTAGTTTTTCCTGATAGAATTTTGCCTTTGTTGTTCTCTACACGGTCTTACATGACTGGGATGGTGTCAATGCAGTTAGATTCAAGTAGGAGAGATTTCATAGAAATATAGCCCCATAGCCCCACAACAGAATGTCAGGAGTTAAACTTAAAATGCATCTACAGAAGTATTTTATACTATCTCAGGTAAAAGTAGCCTAATGATGATGCAAAATTGCCCCTTTCAAAGTGTTACCTATTACAGAACACTATACAAGTATGTTTTCATCACTAATTGATTGATGTATAAGCATTATGATGCCAGTGCAGGCCTAATTTTAGACTACATTGCAATAGATATCCTTTGTTGCCTTTATATATAATGATACAAAGCAATTCAAAGCCCATGGTAAATTGAACACATCTTATAATAGTCAAATGAAAGAATGATGCACACTTCCATATATCCTCTAATAAAAACTGAGAGTCAGTCATAA
>JAPTYQ010000030.1:12728815-12743338 GCA_029814465.1 Ostorhinchus cyanosoma | reverse complement strand
TTCTTCTAAAAATGAGTGATACTTAATCGTGATTAATCGAAATTAATCCACAGCAACCCTGTGATTAATCTGATTAAAATGTTTTATTGTTTGACAGCACTACTTTTTAGTTTAGCAAGTAACAATCTTAAAGAATACGATGGTTCACTGTAGGTAAAGCTACCAATAGTTTGTAGAGTAATTAAAATGAAGTAAAATGAATCCAGAAACAACATATAACAGTACGATTTGCAGATTAACCTAAATCCTAAATGCCGAATTTTACTGTAGAGCAGCATTTTCACATCATGATATTAGTACTTTTACTGAATTACAGGATGTGAAAACTTTGTAAAGGTCAAATACAAGCAGTGGATCCATTTAAAAGATAAAAAAAGCTACTTCTAATCAGATTTTTAAGAAATTTTTCAAGAAAAGAAAATGGGTTGTGCCTGAAATGAACCACAACTAAATATAACCAGTGTGATGAGGCTGGTTGATAACTGGTTTCGTGTTTCTGGCCAACCAGTGACGAGCAGATGCAGTCATCCTTCTCAGAGAGACGCTGCAGTTGGTGGGTGGCATGTGATGACACATAACCGGCAGAATGGAAAATACCTCTGATAAAGTGATCATCTCCTCAGTGGCTGATGGCCCAAAACTACGGAGGAGTCTGATAAGCCGTGTTCGACAAAACATTTTCCATTTAACTTCATACAAGTGCTCCCTTTGTCTTTACAAACCACGTCCTCTCATTATTTTAGTCTGGCTGAAGAAGTTCGTAACAGTCATATTAACTGATGTAGTCAAGTACTGTTACACCAAAAGTACTGTTTGTTACCAGTAGTGTTTTAATACTAAGATAGAATGTATGCCATCTTCAACTCACAGAGAAGAGGATTCTAAATGTCTACCACATAACTCAGATGATTATTTCTTCTTTCCTGTCTTAAGAAAATCTTGGATGCAAATTTTCCATCAATATTTCAGTGACTCTCTCATTCATCGCTGTCAGAATCAAAGCTAGTTTGTAATATACTTTTCATTATTTTCTGTTATGTAAATAATGTGAATTAAGGAAACTGAGTGTCAAAACATGAGTGATTATGCAAATCATCTGCAGATGCATTTCTTGTGAGTCAAAGGCTCAGGTTTTCTGCTACTGTGAAAGCAACACTTTTCTACTTGCATAATAAATGCAACTCATCCAAATATTCACAAATGGTCAAGTGTACCAGGTACAAAATACACAGTCACACCTACGTAAAATGTAAAATGTATGAACTTCTGGCAGCATCTTAGAACATTTTCCACATACTGAATATACCTGATGAAAAAGCAGATCTGTTGCTACATGCGCTGTCATTTTATTATCATTACAGAATATATATATTAGTGATCTGTAATCTGCTGTAACCGCTTCTGCTGATGTTGTTAGTGGCGTCATTTCTCATACTTTGGATCAGACAAGCTCTACATGTGAGGATGGCATGTAAAAGTTTGTATTTTCAACAAAGAAGGTGAAAAGAAAAGAAAAGATTTTCTACTAGTAATTATACATGGCCCTGACAAGAACTGGCTAAACATTTCCTATTTTTGTATTATTTGTATATATCATTTGTACTAACAGCTGCAGTAGTAGTATATCTACTGTTAATACTTGTATTTGAAGTAGTAGTATTAACAATTATGGAATTTTGTTCCAGCTATTGGTGATTATACTAGCATCATCTGTTCTAGTTTTTAACAGTTCTAGTTCAGTTTCCTGTGCATTCATGTGCCACCCCCCCTATTTCCCTCTCTCTCTTTCTCTTCCTTTAACCCTAACTGGTCATGTCAGTGGTCCATCCTCCAGAGTCTGGGTCTGCTCCAGGTTTCTACCTATTAAAAGGACATTTTTCCTTCCACTGTCACCAAGTATTTACTCCTGGAGGATTCTGTTGGTTTCTGTGAATTGGCTTCAGAATCTGGTTTAGACCAGCTCTAAATGTAAAGTGTCATGAGATAACTTTTGCTATGATTTGGCGCTATATAAATAAAATTTGTTTGATTGATGGATTGATTGATCCTGGTGGGTGTTGAGCCGCTGTAAACCAGCAAATGACAGCATTGTTGGCTTTTTGGGAAGGAGGTGGTTCAATTCAGACTGAGGGGCTGCATAACAGTGTTTAATGATTTACGCCTCAAAATAGGACTAAGAACTTCACATATTTTACCATTTTAAATGTTTTTCTGCTGCGGTAACATCATTTTTAATTTTGAACTTTTGATTGAAGGCTATTTTTTTGTATCCTGTTGCATTCAGTTTGATTTAGCTTTGTTTACTTCTTACCACAGTGAGAAGATTTACATGCACAAAAATCTGACAATATTCTGAATGTGACGTCATACAAACAGGATATTATGTTTGGATATTCTACTTACTTGAATAAAGCATTATCCAATATGTGGGATATGTTGATATTTTCTGGTTTTATGAGGATTCTTTGGACATATACACAGCATATTTGGAAACTAATCTAATCTGCATGTTCTGCTACAGCTCACAGCTTCTGTTTAGGGGCAGGTGGAATAAAGACAAAGGTCCACTCTGGTAGAGATGGACGATCTAAAGACAAGTCGTACGGAGGAAAGCACCTACGATAAAAGATTATGAGAGATGATATTAACAGGTTTATGGAGGTGGTAGATGGAACAAAAAGAAGGAGGCTGAGTTCACACAGTGGAACATTTGCCACCAATAGTAAACTAGAAAAAACCCTATTGTAATTATTGTCATCAGTCATGTGAACAGTTTATTTGGTATTTTGTCCTCTTCAAAAACAGAACATTATATGTAGATAAATACAGTCACTGTTTTAAAGTTTCTTCTACATACACAATGTACTTGTATTGGCCAACTGTTTTCAGTTTGTCTGTCCCTATCATCATAAACCATAAAATAAAAAATATTCTTGGGAACTTCACTTTTTTCTTTACTCTCGCACAGAAAAGTCAGAGGTCAGGGTCAGCATCAGGACAAACCCTTGAGCAAACCACACATGTTGCACCATCCACAGGGATTGACAGCGACAGGACAGATGGGGGAGCGGAGAGAAAGCTGTCACAATTTCATACATGCTGAGCCTCTCGCTGCTGTGCCTCTGCAGCGAGTCCAGCTCTCACCTCGTGGATGTGCGTCAAACACCACGCTATAAAAATTCTCATCCACACAGTGCATAGGGTCACAGCACAGCCCCCATCTATCAGCGTCTCTCTGTTAATACAGAACTGTCTTTAAGCTTAATGTACAGTAAAAGAAGCAGCGCTTCCTCAACACTTTCTGACTCAAGTGCATCAATATTGTTAAGCTGTCATCCCTCGCTCTTTCAGCTCAGTACAATTCTTCATTGTGACAGTTAAGCGTAGACAATGCCATGCCTGAAATGTGGGAGTACATCTTCATCATGAGATATAAATAAAGACAAAGGTTGTATGCTCAGTCTGCGCAGTATGTTCAGATGACTTGAATTAAGACACTGATTACACTAAAGATTAGAAGAAAAGCCAACTTTCAAGGCAGTCTCTCCAGTACATTTCCTTGTTCTGGATATTCTCTGTTGTGATCTATTTATAGATCTGCATGGGAATGTTGGAGAGAGCAGTGAAAAGGGATAAGTAACATTAGACAGTGAGCCTGTCTGTGTTTGGATAAGAGCAGAAATAGCCTCTTGTGTTTTCTGGAGTTTGAAAATCTGCGATATGTGCACTTAGATAAAGATAAAGACTCTGGAGATGATGTAGTAGATATTACGTCAAATCAAAAGAAAGTCAGACAGAAGATGCTTGTTTTCTGTCCAAAGTCACCGGAAACAGCTAAATATCATGTACGGTGCATATTCTTAGAGCCAGCGGTGTACCTCATCACCCCGGATGACCTCCTCTCCATCTCCGCCTCGGCCCTGGCTGGTCCTCTGTCTCAGCTCCCGCTCAGCTGTCGCCAGCTCCTCCCTCACTTCCTGAAGCTCCTCTGCTTTTGCCTCCTTCCTTCGAATGATGATGGAAGCCTGAAAGAATCACATTATATTAGACATAAAAACACAGGATAAGAGATGTCGATGACTACAACTATCAACCCAAGACAGAGTGAATGTACATGACTGAAAAAAGAACTGGCTCTCAAAAAGCAGAAAAACTGAAATATCTGTTCTTAATGGGATTATCACTCCTTTGTGAAAGAATGGGATACAGGATTAATTATCTCTTACTATTATACACTAGTGATTGTCTGATTGTTGGCTTAAAGGATTTTCAACAGAGTTTTGTGTGGGAGTTCCCATTTTACAAAAAATGTATATCTAAATGTATATTATATGCTTCTCTGATTACTGATATTGCTGGTCAAAAATTATTTTGGAATAAGAAGAAAAATACCTGATTGTATCTAAAAAGTCATGTCAATATATATAATATGTAGGAGCCTGCTGCTTTAATTTTAGTTCTATAAATTCTAAGTGATCAAAATTCAGATGTTTTCAAAACCAAAAAGAAAAAACTGGTGCAGGTAAAGGTAACATTTTCCCTGGACACCAGGTTGTAGAGCTCATTGGCTTATTCCCCTCAAAGCTACACTCCCACCTTTACTTTTAATCCAAAAACGATTGCAATTACTCTTGATTCTTATAGCAGGAAACAATCACAGGCACAAGAGAAAATGTCTGTAACATTTTGGAACCATTCAGGGTCAAGTTGATGGACTCTGCTATTTATTCATCATTGGCTTGAAGTTCGCATCCATAAGTAAATTTGACCAATTTTGCATATATTACCTTCAGACTACGAATATATGCTGGAGAAATTCTAATCATAGATTTGGAATCAGCACGCTTAATCTAGTCAAAATAAGATGTCTCCTCCAGTATTAGATACAGAGTTTTTTGTTTTCCAGTTTAATCAGTATCAGCCCTGGAAAAGTCAAATAAATGTTAATTCCAAAATGTCTGGACAGTGGCATAAATAAATATACTGATGGCCCTTGGTGAGATGCCTCAAAACAAAGATGACAGGAATCAAAGAAATCAGAGTAGAGACCTGCTGCCTGTACAGAGTCAGTTTGTCATCCATTGGGTCGTTTCTCATCATCCTCTTCTCAATCAGTTGATTTATCTGTGAATCAACTTCTCTGATCTGTGAAAAAAAGGCAAATTACAGAATAGTCAGAGACAATTAGAACAAACTATGAATACAAATAAAATGTGTAAGTAAACACAGCATCCTGATGGTGACCTTGTCCTCCAGCTCCTGTAGGTCGGCCTGACCCATGGCAGGCTCAGACGCCACCTTCTGAAGGTACTGCACTGTTCGCCTCATGCTGTCCAGCTCCTTGGGGAGTTTCTCAGAGACCATGTAGGAGTTGATCTTGATCTCCTCTTCAAGTCGTTTCATTAAGCCTGGGAGAGGGAGAGCTCAAACTAAAGACCACATACAGTGTATATGCACAGACTCACAGAATATCATAGACAACCCATATTCAGATATGTATACAGTAAATGCACCAATGGGCCTTGTGAGATGCATCTGTTCTGCTGCCACTTTTCAAAGGTGTTTTGACTCATTCAAATGGTGGAAAAGGTCAGACTGTCATGCTGCTTTTGGATATTCTAACAAAAGAAATGCCAAAACCAAACAATGGGGAATAACATTTCACAGGTACTGTTATTTTAGAATATTTTACAGTTCTGAATAAATTCCTTTTGGAGTAAATGCAGCATCTAAATGTTGACATGCCATCCTCAAACAGTCAGAGAACAAGAAATTGTGACAAAATTTAGATCCATGCTCTACATGATTACTGTTTTTCCTCTGCAGCTATCATGTTTTCCCAATGATGTACATACTTGTATCTCAAATAATACACATAGCTGTTGTAAATGGGGAAAAATAAATAAATTGTGACCCCTAGGCTTGATCCAAGCTCAATGTTTACAATGTGTTGCTCCGCCCTGGTCTTTCTGCACACACATAACAGTAATTAAGATAATTCACTTTAATTGTGCAGCTCCACCTTAGTCTACATTGTGTGAGTCATTTTAGAAACTGCAAATGTGTAAATCTCTTCTCAAGCTGAAAAGCCTGACACCGGATGAGAACAAAAGAAGACAATTTCACATTGGATAAGCTCTATTATAGCACTTCAAAGATGCGCATAACTGGAGGGTTTCAACAGATGAAACTTTATTAACTGGGGGACCCTCGTGTCGCTCTGCTGTGTCCTTGAACTTCCCTCCAGCTGTGTGGTGCAACGAAAACAGCATGGGGTAGCGACTCACTCTCTGGATTGGCATCTGCTGCTGCCTGCCGCAAATCCTTCAACTGCTGCTGCGATCTCTGTAGTCTCTGCTCTGCTTGAAACAGCTGAACAAAAAATGTAAACTTTAATGAGCTTACAGTCTCCAATCTACAGAAAATACAAGGGATCGCAAACAGTTGGACTGCAAGTTAATATCTCGGTGAAAAATACTATGAAATGTACTGATAAGCCTTGAGCATCATTTACTTGGTTTTTCTGTTCTTGCATCTGGTGAGCCAGTGCCTCCTCTCTCTCCTTCTCCACTCGCAGCTGCCTGGCCTGCTCCAGCATCCGTTGATGATTGGGCACCGACTCCACCTAGTGGAGATTAAAATGATATCAGCAGGCAAGCTATCACATGTTCAAATGAAATAACTAAGCACCTCAAACAGAGTCAGGTTTCACCTTTTGGCAGAGTCTAAAAGTAAGTCAGACCCATTAAGTCAACACCTCATTATTTCACAGCCTTTTTACTACAGCCTCACGGCATGTCAGACTCTTGTCTGGTCTATTAGAGAAGCTGATAATTTATGTCTAGGGTCATGTTTTCATTCCTTAGTGAATCCTAAAGCCTTCCAAGCATTACGTGACTAGAATGCCCCCCTGGGACAGTCTGCCTTACCCTCTTCTTTAACCTCTCCACACGTTTGATTAGTTGGTCTTTCTCTTCCTCCATTGCACCAATGTCCTATTATTGAAGAAAAATAAGGAATTACTGTGGTGAATTATGCCAACAAGCACAAAATGTGAATGTTACTTTAACATGAAAGAAACATCAGTTATGGCTCAAAAATAAATGTATTCCTTCTAAAAAGACATTTAGTTGTCTCTTACCCTTCTTATCTCTGCTGTGGAGAAGCCAGAAGTCCTCAGCTGCTCACACTCCTTATGGTATGTCTTAAAACCTTCCACCAGTTCTTCATACTGAACATACATAACATAAACACATTTTGTCTTCTCAAAGACCAGGGAGTTAAGGTATAAAATATACTTAACGTATAAATTATTTCCCCTGCAGAAAAAAATACTTGGCTATACTGCTGATACATTTGCAGTAACACAAAGACAATCCACAAGAATGTAACACAAAGCAACCAGACAGTTCAGTGGTAAATCATTCAAAATATGACTATACACTACCCAAGAAAGCCTGGAGTTGGCTAATTGTTGAGGAGAAAAGAAGACCTGCTCACTCTCTAACATCTATGTAATAACTCAGGTTCTGAAAGCAGTGTGACAAAGAGTGTGTGAGGGGTCCTTCAGGACTTTGTGTGAATGTGGGACAGCTTCAGTTTATTCACAAACCTGGTGATAGGTATCATTGATGACATCATCCTGCAGGAACTCTGCAGGTACCTCCAGTTTAACAAGAAATCGAGCCAAGTACGCTCTTTTCTTCAACTCGGGGACTCTCTGCAGCAGCCAGAAAAGGATCGGGTGGACCACGGGTTTACTGCCAGTAACCAGACCCTGTCTAAAACCACTCCTATATGAAATGAGGGGAAGCACAATTTCATTTACATGCACCTAGAAGTACCAGTAAGTTGTAATCGTTCACAAATTTTATTTTTTGAAAAATGTCTTGTGTCTGACATTTTGTGACTGTAATGTCTTATTTACAAATGTGTGTTGATTTGTGTGGACACTGATGCGTGAGTGTTTTCCTAGTATGAGGATTTTCCTCACTGCTATGAGATTCAGGAGGATTACTGAAGCCATTTGGGCATCACATAAGCAGAATTAATATATCAATCTAAAAAGCATCAAAATGAACTAAAATGAGTGCAGTTGGATTTAATGATTACAGATGGTTCCTGATGAACTTAAGCAAGTTTTGTTTTTAGGCTTTTTGGATTCTTTTGAAAATGTTAGTGCATATGTGGTATAAGCATAAAAACAGTCCAAAATGAGATGAAAAATGAGAAAAATATCAATCATGCACAAATACACACAGGGACACAATCACACAAGAATCGAAATGTTTCTGGGATAAGACCTCCACTTTACAACCAAGTCTTCCATAAAATTAGCATAGAACCTTTCATGAAGCATAAATTAAACAAAAAACACTAGAGTCTAATGTGCAGTTTAATTTTTTAAGGTCATGTCTACAAGGATGTTGGGCAGAAATTTTATATTAAATATTCACCAATTATGTGGATTTCCTTTGGCTTAATGACAATGAAGATGAAAAGTTGTGCTTCAGGAAGGGAACCTGTATTGTAGTAGGCATAATTTATATCCACAAACTATTTATGTCACAAAGGTAGAATATATTGGGTGAGTGATACAAAATACTGCATCGAGAATCACATGCTTTTATGTATGTATGTCTGCAGTGTAAATGAGGACCTGAGGGCCTCCATATGGCCATAGCTATTAGGTATTTTAATACTCAACAAAACACTCATAGTAAAAAATAAGACAATAAACACCAACAACTGTTAAATTTAATGCAGGGGTGGTGTCATTTTAATTGTCTACAGTCACTTACACATCAGAATGGTTTCCTGGAGGTTTATATTTCAGCATCCCCAGCAGAGCACACATCCTCTTTACAGTCTGATCGGGCATTTCTTCACGGATATCTATAGCTTGCTGAAAACAAAAGCAGAGATTTTACTAAGGTGGAACTACACTGACATACAAAACACACACGCGCGCGCGCAAATGAAACGCACATTAAAGCCTGACACAATTCTACTGCATTTTTCTACAAGTATTTTTTGTTAAATCTCATCACCCACCTTTGGATCTATTTCAGCCAGAACATCGTTTAAAATCTGCAGTAGCTGCATCGGTTCGAGGGAGTCAAACGTGATGAGGTTAAAGTTTTTCTTGAACGGGTCCTTGTTGAGTTGTTCAACGATGAATTTGAGCTGTTCACTCATTTTGAGAGATGGACGAGTCGTTCTGTGCTCGTCCGCTACTTTTACAGATTAGCCTCTAAGCTAATGGACGCTCGGATAACTTAACCTGTTTAAGAAACTCCCCAAATACCGATGGAATTGAACATTTACAGCTCATATATACACATCTGGAGTACAGTGTACATCAGGGGCGGTTGAGTTCTTCAATTAACAGAGCTACTAGCTAGCGTACGCTAAGTCCTGTTGTCATGTCAACGGCCGCAAAAGCGTCAAAAACCGACGTCAACAGGAAGTAGCTCGATTTCTTCTTCGTTGGTTTTCTAGTGGATTGCAAACAGTTTAAAGTGCACAGCGCCACCCCAAATTAAGCCATTTGTCAGCCTAATTGGCCTCAACACAAATAAATAAATAAATAAATAAATAAATAAATAAATAAATAAATAAATGTTAACAGAAGCCATGCCTGTTCATTCTTCTGTACTTGAACCAAATTAAAACGGTAGGAATACAGTCGAACAGCTTGTATTTATGGCATTCCGTAGTTTTTCATTTAAATTAATTGCATTTTCAAATTGCTTTTCAGACAGTCAAGTAATGTTGTGTAGCCTACTTTGCATATGCTTGTTGGGTGATTATCCACAACACCTACAATATTTACATTTATATTGTTTTAATTAATCTGTCTGTCTTGGTGGTATCAGTCTCTGTCGGTGTGTTTTAACTTTGGTTTCAAATGACTCACTGAATTTATACAGGTCTGTTTTCCAGTGTCAGGGTTTTGTTCTTCAGATGGGTATGCTGTTTAAGTGATGACTTTCCCTCCTTAAATATATTGAAATGTTAACCATTGTGAATTCTGACATCTGACTGAACCAGAAAGTCAAAATCCTGTGATAATTTACAAAATAAAGGACTTGTTAACATGAGTCAAGTCTTATCTATTTCAAACTACATTTTTTCCCCCTGTTGAGCTAAATAAAATCAAATATGAAAGTTACAGTCACGACCAAAACATTGTGCAGTGATACACATTTTTATGACAGCAAAGTCTAAATTTTTATCCACAATTTTTTTTTTGATATAAACCTTTTAAAGGACTTTTATTTGTAAATAAATCACATTATACAATGAGACTGTCAAAACATTTGGCCACCACTGAATATAACATTTAATGAGGTGCAGGAGGTTTTTGGATTAATTCTATTGTTGCAGTCATGAATGTATTAGATTTTACTGCTGTGTCACTACATAGACCTTTGGATGTTTAATCTACTGCAGTGCATCATATTCAGTAAGATATACATATGTTAATGGTGTCTCTGATAAAGTTTTATCACATTTTCCAACCCATGAAATAACGTTTTATCCTTTAGTTTATGACAAAATTAATTCATGTGGGGATATGTGTTTTTCACTGCCTAGGTGGAAAATGAATATTGAAGATTTCAGAAAACAAATAGTGGAGTAAAATGTACAATAATCAACAGGAACAAAGTGAGGTGTAAATGAGCCAGAGTTGGCAAATATCCTAATGCTCATCTGAGATGTAGTGGAGTAGAAGTACAGTCTCAGGTCACCATTAGGGCTGTTGTTTTAGTAATGTTAAAATGACCATATGCATTTGTCAGTCTTTATATCAATTCACAACTAGAATATACAGGAAATATGTGAAAACAATTCACAACAGAAATATGAGTATTATAGAAACTGCACTGTTTCATCTGAACACAGAACAGTTCCAAAAAAAAAAAAGCCCAAATCAGAAGGACAGAGAGAAGCTTGATGTAATAAACCATGTGATTAGGGTTAGGGCTATTCTGTGAAAAGACAGTTCAATATGCATTAAATTATTTTTGTAAATTTTTGTCTGTAGAAGCCATTTTGTTCAGCTTTTTTCCCTTCTTAATAATGAGTACATGTATTTTTTTTTATAGCATATCTTTATTGTATCTTTATGAAGACTCTCAGAAATGTGCCTGCCATTATATGACTTAGGTAAAGTAAATGTTTCACCTTGCAGGAAAAACTCTTAGAATTCTCTGCAACTTTGGAGAGAAAATATCTCATTTCATCCATAAGAGATTATATTTAAAATTTTCACCATTTGTTTGTTCCTTTTTTTGGCACAGCACTGTATAAAGTTGAAATAAACATAAATATCCATTCTTATTAAAAAAATAATTATTTTCTACTACACCATATTTACAGTACTTGAGTAAAAGCACTGATTTTCTTTTGCACTATGCATTGAAGAGCCTGTACCTGAACGCACCACGGTGAACCGTCAGGTGGCGACACGTTCACGAGATGCGGCTCGACGTTGCAACACAATGAACTTTGGTAGATCCGAGAGGATTATACGGACTTTTCAGAGCATAACAGCAGGAGTGTTGGCTGAAAAACAAACACACAGAGCTGCAGCAGGAGAAAGGAAGGAAAAGCGTCTTTTAAGAGGTAAAAACGACGCGTAGAGTAAAAAATGTTAGTAAATCCGGGACATTCGGTTGTCCAGTCCACATCCACCTGAACTGGATCTGAAGACAACAACTTCCTCTGTCTTTATTTTCATCGTTAGACGTTTTCTACCTTTAAACACTTTATCATTAGATTGTCTGTTTATTACTTGTGTTTATATTTTAATGCGGGCATACATATATATATAAGTGCTGCGTTCACTGTATTCTGTTCTTCCTGGACAGTCTGCTCAGAAACAGGGCTCTGGTGGATAATCTTTGTATTTTTTCGCAGATTTAGTGTTATCTTAACTCTCATCCATGTGGCCCCTCCTCTTTGCGCTGCGACTGTAAAGGCTGACGAGAAGCCAAAACACCAGAGGACTGCGAGTCAGTCTGACACCAAACCCCGAGGAGGACACAGGACCTCCAGAGAATACAGCACCACAGGCATTCATCTCACTGTTTAAGGACTTCAGAGAAAGGACTGGAGAGATTTCACCCCTGATTTATTTTTATTTTTTGGCCTTTTAAGGATTATTTTTCTCCTTTTTGTGAGTAGAGAGTTTTTTCTTCCAGGATTCTCTTCTCTGGTTTCCTTTTTTTTTTTTTTTTTTTTTTATTGTTGCACCATGGAAGTTATAATTTACAGACACATAAGCTCAGTTTTAGGATTGTCTATGTTTATGTTCTTGGTTGATTGATTGTTTTATGTCAGAGTAGTAACAATGGTTGAACCGGTGGGGTTTGTGGAGGCATGGAGAGCCCAGTTCCCTGAGTCAGATCCCCCCTGCATGGAGCTCAACTCACAGGGAGACATTGAACAGGAACTGGACAAATGCAAACAATCTATCAGGCACCTGGAGAAGGAGGTGAACAAAGAGCGCTTCCGGATGATCTACCTGCAGACTTTGCTTGCGAAAGAGAGGAAGTCTTATGACGGGCAGAGGTGGGGGTTTACCAGGACACCGCAGGCGAGTGATGGGGATCAGGACAGCCAGATGTCCCATACAGATGAGGGGTCGGTGCAGGAACAGCAGAGGGGGGTTATCGGCAAGCCGGTGAGGTGTAAACCACATCCAGAAGCAGAGGTGGAGGGTGCATCCCCGGCTAAACAGAAAGATGGGATGTCTCCGGTCCGTCAAGACTCAGAGCTGCCGGATTTCCCAGTTGGCTCCGTGGCAGCGCTGAGATCCAACTTTGAGCGCATCAGGAGAGCCAACTCTCACACAGCTGGGGATGGCAGAGGGTTGTCGGTGATGGGTGGTCCAGACAAACCCTTCTATGTAAATATGGAGTACCACCACGAACGGGGGCTGGTCAAGGTCAACGACAGAGAAGTCTCAGACAAGATCAGCACCCTGGGGTGTCAGGCCATGCAAATGGAACGTAAGAGGTCCCTGCACTCGCTTCCAGGAAACCTGTCTGCTGCCACAGGGGACATAAATAAGTCTGTTCATAGAGGGAGGTCCACTGAGGGGAACTGCAGCTTCAATGGGTCGTATGACGAAGCAGAGGTCAACAGCACAAACTTCCAGAAAGACAATGTGGGCCGATCGAGTGGTGGGAAATCCACTGAGTGTCAGCCCTACACTACTGTTTACGTTGGGGGGATGATGACCGAGGGAGACACCCGGGTCATCCACATCCGGGACCACAGTATAGATGAGGACGCCCACCTCACCTGGCCGAGGCGCTCATACTCTCCTGGCAGCTTCGACGATGTAGGAGGAGGTTACACTCCAGACTGTAGCTCAAACGAGAACCTGACATCCAGCGAGGAAGACTTCTCCTCAGGCCAGTCCAGCCATGTGTCTCCCAGTCCCACCACTTACCCGATGTACAGGAACAAAAGCCGCTCACCTTCCCAGCATTCCCAGCAGTCCTTTGAGAGCAGCAGCCCACCCACGCCTCTGTCTCAGAAACGTCTGAAGCAGCAGGTGATGGTGTCCGAGGCCTCCATCATTGGAGTCCGTAAAACGGGTCAGATCTGGCCCAGTGATGGGGACTCCACCACGTCCAGCAGGACCTCTCATGACAACAGTGTTCAAGGAGATCTGGGTAGGTCTGACAAACACACTGCACCACACAGATGTCCCCCAAGCCTGTAATTAGAAAGATTAAACCTGAAAATGGATGGATAAATGTATGAAAAAGCAGTAAAAGACACATTAAAGACCCCTCTAATCACTAATGATAGATGTCTGAACTTGTACTTCTAGCTTTGATCCAAAATAAGCCGCTGCCGTGTAAAAATGCACCTGCAACCTCTTTAATGAATACTTTGACCTTAAACACTGGAACTATCCTTAAGGGCATTTTATTTTTGACATGTTTTATATCTGTTTGTGGTTTTCTTAAGTAGAAACAAACTTCTACATGATGGATGTGGCCTACAAAAAAGGAGGCCAGGTTTGATTAAATCCATCTTTTAGTCTCATTAATGAGAATTTATTCCATCCACTCAGCCTTCATCCATAATGATTGTGTTAGTGGAGTTAACTCTTCCTTGTTTTAGATCAGTCCAGGGTGGGGGTGATGCAACAGATATGTGTGGTGGAGGAAATATTCAGATAATTTTCTTAAGTAAAATTGCTAACACCAGTATAAGGGTCACTGTTTATATGAGATTTTTGGATTTATTTTACTCCTACATTCATATCTATGCTGCCTTTTATTGCTCTATCTCTTTAGTTTTTAGTTACTTCTAATATACTCTGTTGGTAGTTTACACTAATGTATCATGTTTTTTTATGATCATATGTCATATATGCGTTGCTGTTCTGTGAGAATGGTGCAATATTTCACAAGTATAGATAACTACAGCTGAGCCTAAAAACATCTCCATTAATGAGACACATGAGAGACATTTTTTAGATGCATCAACATATCT
>JAPTYQ010000030.1:12671116-12682356 GCA_029814465.1 Ostorhinchus cyanosoma | reverse complement strand
TGCTGCTCTGTCCCGTTCAACCAACAACTGAACATTTTAGGTAATCGGCTCAAAGTTTGGACATATTTTCAGTTTTTGCTACAACCGCTGCTGCTGATAAACAATTCTGTCGTACTCAGAGAAATGTTCATCTGAAGTCTTGACCTTATATGTGCAAATGTCGTGATGTAACTAGTTATAGACGTAACAAATTGAACAGGAATTAAAACAGGTTGTAGAAATCCACTCGATTTTTGCCAAAATGAATATAAAGATAGTTTTGCAGCAGCTGGAGGGTTCAAATTCAACCTGTATGAACTATTAGGGTCCAAATACACAAATAAATGAACCATAGACTAATAAAAGTGGGTTTAGATAAATATGACCCCTTTAAACTTCCTGTTGTCTTCTGTTCACATTTGACTACATAACATCCGTTCTCTACTATTTTTAATTGTGTTTACACATGCGCAGACATAAAAGAACGTAATCAGTCAGATTAACCTGTATACATGCGTAAAGACATCAGAGTATTGGGGAGAAATCCAAGTGTATTAATCCGATTTCTCATAATCAGATACCTGCTATTATCAGATTTTCCTGTTTATATGATCACTTGAATAATTGGATACCTCCAGAAATCAATAAATGATCAGAGTATTGGAGTGCATGTAAATGAGGTCATTGATTCACCCGTAAAACCCCATTTAGTTTGAGAAATGACAGTGGATGTATATATTTTAGTCAAGTTTTATTGCATTTTTTCTATTTGGATGTTATAACCTTTGAATTTACTTAGAGCTTTTATGGACAACCACATTATCTGTGCATTAAATACAGGAAAATACCCCTTTTGCACTGAAAAAAATGCTAAATCCAGTTGATAATGTTGTAAATCTTGATAAATTACTTGGTATGGGTTAAATTTAGACAGAAATTCATCTGGATGGGTTAAAACACGCAGATGTTTTCCTCTGTCCAGTGTAAAAGCAGCAGCGGCTCCGATGGTTTGTGATGCAGACTGTGATGCCTCTTCATACCATCTTTGGCTTCACTTTCATTTTCTTTCTGAGCCATCCTTTCAGTTTTGTAAACCTTGGGAACAGTTCTCTTTTCTTTTACAGACATTTTTTTAAGTACCCATCATCAAAGAAAAACGCCAAAATGACAATGAATGAATGAATTTTTTGTTCATCGCATGCGATAGCGAGTATAAACACTATCATAGAGTATAAACAATGTGAGCGTTCTATGCATTAAGTGCTGACTGAAAGAGCTCAGGCAGGAGCAAAAAGCTTATATGTTCCTGCCAACATTCTTATCATGTTAACAATTTACCCTTGAGAAATAAGATAAACAGAAAAGAAAAATGATTCTCACTTGTAACGCTCATAAGTAGATTTATAGACTTTGCTTTTGAGGAACAAAGATGTGTGGTGGCATTGTTGTGTAATTTAATTTCACTTATCCACAGTCACTTATTGAATTCTCTCAATCAGACTCTTCACTGTTGAGATTCAGGACATTTTCTGCCCCCTTAGTTTCCGTCATAACTTGACTACTGACAGTAAACGCTCCGAGCACAAGGTGTCTGGAATCTGTAATAAAACAGGGGTGTGAGTCAGGTCGGTGCTGACTCATCTCAGCCTGTCTGCTTTAGTCGTGAAGGAAGTGGAGCGTAGAGGAAGCTCGTGACAAAGCCGTGTAAACACTGGAGGCGACGGTGTCCGTGGCGCAAACCAGGAAAACACTTCGATTACCTCTGCGATCCCTCCCATCCTTCCCTACGCGGGGTCTCGATTCCGCTTCCCAGAAATGACCCGCAGACCGGCTTATCCAGTGACCACCTCAGCGGGGTTGTGTGGTGGGTGTGCGCTGGTTCATCAGGGGTCACTGACCTCACTGTCCCCCCCCTACAAATTGGATCTCACAGCTCTGATTCAGATGACCCAAACGAGAACTTCCTCTTTTTTCTGGGAAATGGCCTCGGCCTACCAGCGTGGGATATTACATCAAAGAAACTTCTTGGGAAAACTGTTGTGTATATTGTCTTGAAAGTCTAAACTCCCACACAAAGATTGACAGATAGCAAGCCAACATATGACAGTCAGTTTAAAATATGAGTTTGTTGTCATACTTGATTATCTCTTGCTAAATTAGCACTTATTGTTAAAGTTTTTGCACTGCAGCAGTCTGTAATTTACAAAACCATTTAAAGCAAGCAGAGTGTGTAGCTTCATCTCTGGTACATGCATGTCTCTGTGTCTGTGCTCAACATGTCATTACAGTAAAAAAAAAAAAAAAAAGCAGATTCCAGTGTCGGGAGGGTGTGCACGGTGTTGATTTTTCCATTGGATTATTGAGCCTCTGTGGCCACATTTGTGTCACAAAACAATAAGCGGATGTAACCCTGCTGCATCTTTTCAAAACCAGGACAGTACAGATAGGTTTGAGAGCCTCACCGCTGCAGAAAACAGCTTATGAAGCCACACTGCAGTGATTTCCTTGTTTTTGTCCAAGTGTGGTTTATGTGGGAGGGCAGAGTCCCACATGGGCAGCGTCAACATAAACAGCTTCAGCCCTGAGGTCAAAAGGCAGAGGGGAAACTGAGACGCTGCAGGAAGAGTGTGTCATAGCATCCGCCTTTAAACACAGGGTGGACACGCTCTGAGGATCCATTAAGAAAAACATACAGTATGTGTCAAATACATGTCGACTTATAGCACAGCTTGCAGATAGAAACCACAACCGATTCAGTATTCGCTTTTCCACAATGCTCCCCACTTCCCTGTACATAGTTTTCTTTGAACTCTTCTGATGTTTCTAATTGATGTTAAGTTTAAGGTTAACTCACTTTATTATCCCTGTGGGGGAAGTTCAGTCTCTGCATGTTATCCATAGCAACTAGCATTAGCTTTAGCATTATTGCATAAGTTATGTCTGATACTCGGGTAACTGCATGAATTCTCTTTTTGTGCTTTACATTTGGTTTTAGTTTGTCATGCCTGTTAATGTCCTGATCACTTCTGCCACTTCACTCAAACTTAATGCAGTTGGATCTTAACATTTGCACGAGTGCTGCACAATTAAACACATGAGTGTTGGCAATGATATAGAGTAGAGCTTTGACAAAAAAAACAGTACTGTTTTATTGGACCACCTTTAGTTTTGATTACAGTGTGCATTTTCAGGGGCATCTTACGGAAGTGTATTGCATTCACATGGAAAAATAAAAATAGGCTCAGTTTTTCTGAATTAATGAGAATTATCTCGTAAAATCAGAGCCTGTTTTTTATTTTTTCATAAAGCTGTTTCTCATAATTATGAGACATGTATCTTGTTAATTCAGAAAAACAGAGCAGATGGTTATTTTTTCATAGTCTGTAGGATCATTGTGTGTTTTTTCTGTCAGGTGTAACACTTTTTAATTAGAAAACTGAATTTCCTACGTTTACTGTCAACAACAGTGTTCATATTTGGAAAAGGCGATGGATTATTTTGCTGCTTATTATTATTATCTCATAAGTATGAGAAACGATTTTATGAAAAAAATTTAAAATTGGCTCTGTTTTTATGAGATAATTATCTCGTTATTCCAGAAAAACAGCCAATTTTTATTTTTCATGTGAATGCAGTCCACTTCTGTAGCATCTTTTCTGTAAGCTTATGTCACAACATTTATTTCTGTCATTTTTTTAGACACATATTGTTGCTGAACCTAGACCTGAGCAACGGAAGCAACCCCAGATCAAAACACTGCAGGCTTGTACTGTAGGCACTAGGCATGATGGGTAATCACTTCATCTGCTTCTCATCTCACCCTGATCCACCCATCACTCTGGAAAAAGTTCAATCTGGACTCATTCAACCAAATGACCTTTTTCCATTGAAATACAGTCCAGTCTTTATACTCTCTTGCAAACGTGTTTAAGAGTTGTGAAGCTACTCACTGCATTAGTCAGGGTTTTAATCACTTTAATAATTATCCTCTAGAAGGATTTCACATATTTGCTTTGTTAAGTCTGTGCCATCTGTGTGTTGTCACAAAAGCCTAGAGTTTAAACACCCAGATTTAGGAGGATTTAGAGAGTGATCTAAATGCATAAACTGGAACAAAATAATACAAACTGTTGTATTGTTGTATTTTCAAATTAACAGTGAACACAGACACGTACTATTGTAAAACATGCAAAATGAAAGTCACACCATTTTTTTTTCTTATTTATGCTACTTTAAGTTTGTATGTTTGACTTGACATTTCTTTGCCCACAATAATCACAATAATAACTTATTCCCCAAACTCTCCAGCTCTAATTGGCATCAACCACAAAGTTTGATTCTCCTTTTTGCAAACGCTGACGTCTGTGGTTTTGGACAAAACAACTTTTGGGTTTCCCAGCCGTTACTTCACAAACCTCTGCTTAAGAAGTGATTTTTTTTCCTTCTTCATGTTTGCAGCTCTAGTCTGAGCAGCTAAAGGGTCCTTCAGGCTTTTGGTTGTGTGTATTTCTACTGTGGTCTGCAGACCCACAGATATTCAGCAAATTAGTCAGCTGACATGTGAAAAAGCACCAGTGGATTGAACACGTCAGTTTTGCATGTGATTGCACATCCAGCTGGATTTCATCCTATTAATAAATGCTCTATAAGGCCTGGACATCATCATCAGTCCATCTGTCGCATACTTTCTTCTGTGACTCCATGGTTATGTGTCATGGCACGATGAAAGACTGTATATAGAACTACACATTTCAGAGAGAATACTCTATGAGTGTCTGAAATGAGAAATTGCCTGAATTAACAGAAAATATTAACCCCTATTCAGGGACTTTACGGGTGAAATAAAGTCCCCTAAAATAACTAATTATAGCCCCTGGTTCCTCTAAAAGTTCCTGGGGAAAGTTTCTGTGGTGGAACTCGTCTGTAGTCCAGCATTTAAAGTACATGATCCGCTTTGGTTGCCACTTACATGATTTATTGTGTCAGTAGTTTTGTTTACTTCTGGATGGATTGCATTCATTCCCAGCAGCAGCAACACCAGAGGCTGCACAATAACAAACAGCAGCACAGTCATTGTCTGAAAACCCCGTATTGTGTTCTGACTGGAGCTTTGGTTCTGTTTTCTTCTTTCCCGGCAGAACCGGCAGCTGCTGAGGGATCGTTTCATGGTGGAGCTGGTCGAAGGCTCCAGGAAACTTCGTCACGTCTTCCTCTTCACAGACCTTCTGCTCTGCGCAAAGCTGAAGAAACAGGCGGCAGGGTGAGTCTAGTCCTCAACCTGGAGGTCAATGAAGTTCAAATCACTGGAGAAGAAGCATCGAATGAAGGAATGTCATAGAGAAAAGAGGAAAAAACTCCACAGACAAATCCTACAACTGTTAAATCTCCAAAGAAGAATATTGTTACTTATAGTCTAATAAGCAGAGATTTGATCCGCTTTCACGGTTCAGTAATTCACATTTACAAAGCAGGACAAGTTTCTCCTCTATTTCAGACTTTATGCTTTATATTTTTTCTATTTTTATTCCTCTCTTTAGATTTACTCCTCTTTTCTGTTCACATGGCATCCATACACCTTAAAGAACTTCAATGTCTCCTTTATATGCAAACAGAATATTAAAGATGAACAGCACATAAATATTAAACATATTTATATATCTATGCAGCTTCATGTTAATTTGGCTCTAATGCAAACATGTATTTATGTATTTGTATGCACATCTACTCTTACTATAGGAAAGGGCAGCAGTATGACTGTAAGTGGTACATCCCCCTGGCGGACCTGACCTTCCAGACCATCGAGGACTCCGAGTCCACTCCGATCCCTCTGGTTCAGGATGAGGAGATCGATGCTATGAAGATCAAAATCTCTCAGATCAAGAATGACATCCAAAGAGAAAAGGTGGAAACTCAACAAAAGTGCTGCTCATTTTTAATAGTGGACCTTTATTTAGATATCAAACCTAAAGAGAAATCCCAGACAGCGGTAGCTTATGTTCACGTCTTAATGTTATTTTATTCAACCTTTATATAACCAGGGACAATTACACATTAGCCCCTTTTATACACCATTTCTGTTATGGGAACATTTCACCTTTATTCCAGAATGACGTCTGTGTAAACAAAATAGTGGGGTCATTCAGTCCCACCTTTATCACGGCTCTGTAACACCTCTGGAGGTGGTAACAGAGCCCTGATGAAGGTGGAATCATGATTCTGGAACGCTATGTTAAAAGAACACCTCTCATTCCATAACCAAGGTGTGACGTTTTGCTGATGGCACCTGAGAGACACTGGAGGCACTGGAATGTTTCTGCGGCAGCCGCTGTGGGGGCCGTGGCTTCATGGGGTGCTGCAGATACATGTCAATTTCACTCATGGCACGAAGCCGTGGGACCCACAGCACGTAGCTGCAGCAGAATCCATGCCAGTGTCTCCGTATGCACACTGCATCACCACCCCTTTGAGTCTGGAATGCAGGTCCACTTTGTGAAAGTCCAGCCTGTCTCACCTCTGTTACTCCTTTGTCTTGGCTGGTAGAAAAAAGGTGGGATCACTGTCTCACCGTTGTTCTCTTTGCAAGAGTGTTCTGAACAAAATAGCAGCAGCAGAAGGTTATAGAAAATGGAAATTAGACATCCATCCACACTAAAACATCCATAAAACACAAAATAAAACTCAGCACTAAAACATACTTCCAGTATAAAACACCACCAATAATTAATTTTCAACTGAATTGTGTAAGAAAGAAAGAAAGAAATGTACCATGGTTTGTAATTAATGAAATTATGTAAAATATATGTTGAATTTTCCTCATAATCTATATATGACAGGAAGTGATTATCTATTGAGAATATGTGATGATTCAGCTAAAAACAAAGATAAACTGTTTCACCCCATAACCAGTTAAAATGTTACAAATACTGTTCTAACACCCAGTAACTGGACTTTTCAAGCTTTTTTTTTTTTTTAGTCCAATTATTCCAAACTATATAGTAATAAACAGTGACCTTACAGAATATATTTGCACTGCTATCGTAAAAAAAATGTGCACACAATCTGCCTACACTAATAAAACCATCAGACACCAAATACCAGAGGCACAGGATTCAAGATACTATTTGAAACACTGGTTAAAACTAAAATAAAAAAGAGGAACTTCTCAATTAGCCTGTGAATGGAGCAAAGTGCAGAAGAGAAGTTTGTCTAGACTTCAGGCTGTGTATGATTATATTAACCCTGATGATGTTCGTCTGCAGAGAACAACCAAAGGACCCAAAGTCATCGAACGACTGAGGAAGAAGTTGTCAGAGCAGGAGTCGCTGCTGCTTCTCATGTCGCCCAACATGGCGTTCAGAGTAGCCAACAGAAACGGAAAGGTGAGGCTCTACATCACTCAACAGGTTTTAGAGAAGAAAGGGATATTCATTTATAAAGGATTCATCAGTAAAGATCAGAGAGAAAAGGTTCTTGTACCAAACTGTAACTTGTGAAATAAACAGATTAGACATATTGGCTTCTACTGCCCTCTGCTGGTGACAAGCATGAACTACAGCATGAAACTTCAATAATAAAATCTGTTTCAGGGTTTCACATTCCTGATTTCCTCTGACTACGAACGAGCAGAGTGGAGGGAGATCATACGAGAACAGCAGAAGAAGTGTGAGTTTTCAGTACGGTTTGTGTTAATAACTGCACTGAAGAAACGAGGTCAGAACAGTCACGGTTTAGTCTGAACCGTGGATCGACAAATAGAAACAACAATCACATAACATAGTGACTCAAGAAAAGCCATCCCTTTCAGCGTGGATGGACAGAATACCTGCATTGGTACATCATAGAATGGAACTTTTTGCTTCATGTTGGGAAAAATGGGTTCAGTATGTAATAATCCAGAGGCCTGGTGTTATTTTATATGAATGAAAATGGGAAATTGTATAAGGCAATAACAAAATTAAAAATAAAAAAAAAACAACAATATAGTGACGCTTTACCTTCGTAACCATCACAATCATACCTTGAATGTGGAGACACTTTAATGATAGTTTTAGGTCATTTTATAATATGGGAATATAGAATTACTACTGTACATACGGCTCCTTTCATCCATGATTTAACATGTATTGCTCATAGTGTCTGTGTCTTATTCTGAAGATCTGTTCAGTTCTAAATGACCTTATGTTAAGAATAACAGCTGACTACTACAGCCCACTCATTAGCAGCCATCACACCTCTGATAATTGCTTTTGCTTTTAGGTTTTAAAAGCTTCTCTCTCACGTCTCTGGAGCTGCAGATGCTCACTAACTCATGCGTGAAACTCCAGACTGTCCACACGATTCCAATGACTATGAATAAGGAAGGTGAGGCTCATTCTGCTTTTCCTTTGCACGGAACTACGATGGCCTCACGTGCTGTTCGTAACTCTGTCACCTTCTTTCCTTGTTGCAGATGATGAGTCTTCTGGTCTTTACGGCTTCTTAAACGTCATCGTCCACTCTGCGTCAGGGCTCAAACAGAGCTTAAGTGAGTTGCTTTTACTCGAAATCATACCACTGCTAATTCTGGCAGGTTGGCATCCCATCATCCTCTCTGCCAGGCCAGTCTCATCTGATGTACCCGCCCCCTTCTCTCGCTCTGTCAGCTGGGACGGCAGCTGCACAAGAACAAGTGGGATTAGTCAGGAACACCGTGTACAAGCCATCTCAAATATGTCTTAACCATCTTAAAACGACACCTACTCACATTTTGTCTTTATGTCAGCAAATACTCAGCAATGTGTTTCAGCAAATAGAGTTTTACACGAGTTAGAAAGTAGCTGTGATGACAGTTGAAATGTAGACGGTCCTGGTGGGACTCAGTCCAAAGCCAGCAGGAGGTTTCACTTTGATTTAATTAAGTGACCGAGTGACATGAGTGGGTTTGGAACTGAGCCGTTAACTCTGTGGCTGTTTTCATATCAGAAGTTTTTTAGATTAAGTTAAATTGTAAACAGTCCTCATATGTTAAACTACATTTTAAACAATAATTTAATAAATTAAGAAATCTGTGGTTTTTAATGTATGTTTTAGTTTTTCAATAACTTGTTTAGACCTGCATCTATTTAAAAAATATTTTTAGTTTCATTCATCAGGCTTTATTTTCAATGTATAATTTTCATGTTTTGTGGCTTTGTTATAATAGGATTAATCACTCATTTTTATTTAGTTATTTGATTAAAATTTCTGGGTTGTAGATAAAAGCTTTTTTTTTTTGCTGAATGAATGAATGAAACCAGTTTGATATTTTTAATAAATAATTTTTTAATATATAATTATCATGGCTTATTCCCTAAGCCATATTTGACACAGTTGTAGTTAAAACACTCATGCTTTGTCTTCACTTCATGTAGCCTGAAAGTTGATTAATATAAATAATCCGTAACATTGTAAAAAAAAAAAAAAAAAGACATTTAATTTTTTTGATTATATCTCTCAGCTCTAAGTGTCCACACTGAAGCTTTACTGTGATTCTGTTATTATGTTTGCATTAATCACACAATTAATATATTAATATTGGCTAATATTAGCTCTATTATATTTAAATGACTATAAGTAAATATAGATGCACCCAAATATATATATGCATCTATGTGACTATAGTGGTATTTAAATAGGAACCAGAGAGTTAAAGTGATGCATACATTTTGCTTTTTAGTGTGAACAGTGAATAAACATTAGCACCATGTCATTCATTTTTTTCAAATTGTAGAACATGGAACAGCTTTTTGAAGACAAAAAAATGAATAAAGTTACAGCTCATTTTTCAACAAATAGACTGTCAACAACTTTTTCTATTTCTTACGTTATTAGAAACTTGGACAGTTACAAATGTTGTGTTAGAGCTTGATCCAATGCCAGCAGGAGGTTGTGTTTCTGCTAGTTTTGTATCGATTTTCCTGTTAAAACCACTTGTACTCCTGTCCTCTAGACCTTTACTGCTCCCTGGAGGTAGATTCCTTTGGCTACTTTGTCAACAAAGCCAAGACACGTGTTTACAGAGACTGTACGGAGCCAAACTGGAACGAGGTGAGCATACAAATATATAAAAAAAAAAAAAAAAATAGAGGCTCTGTACACTTTCAGACAGCTGTGTTCCCATGACAAAATAAATATGTGTAATAATGCGCACTGGGCTGAAACCTAACACACCTTCACTCTTTTGTCATTCAAGGAGTTTGAGATTGAACTGGAAGGTTCTCAGACGCTCCGGCTGCTCTGCTATGAGAAGTGCTGCAGCAAAACCAAGCAGAATAAAGAAGACGGAGAGATCACGGACAGGATCATGGCCAAAGGGCAGATAAAGGTACAGACAGATTAAATGTGGATATTATCACTTTAACTGCATACGTAGGGTGTTTCACAAGCAAATATGCAAAGTAACCGCTGTAGATCAGAAATACCCAAAAAGATCTGCAGTTTAAAAGACGCTTTGACCCAATTATTTGGACACTGGACCCTTGTCGAAGTCACTCAGGTCCTTATACTGCCCTGTTTTTGACTGTTTACTTTATATTCCACTCACTAAAAGTTGCCTTTGTAATGCAATAATCACCATTATTGCCATGTCCACGCTAAAACATATAGGACAGTTTCTTCCATTTTTTTTTTTTTTTTTATTCTGTTCATGTGACCATCATCTCTGCAAAACATCTCTGTCCACATGACAGCGCAAAGCAACTACAAACTGGTGCAAATGCTCAGTCAAACCATTGTTTCTGGTGGATACTGTGATAATAGTGGATGTAGGAGATGCAGATGAAGGTGTTGAAGTGTGTTCTTTATATGAAGTGGTTTCATCCATAACACCGGTCTGGTCCGTTTCCCAAAGGTATCTGTGCTGACTTTGATCTACTGCAGGTCATACACGAATTGATACACCTGGATTTAATGTTTCGAGTGCAGATTTATCACACAAAGTTATAAAAGACATGGGCAAAATTGGATGTGACGCCATTGTTTTCCACATGGCTACACACAAAACAGAAAATCTTCACAAAAGTATTGGGACATGTTGAATTCAGGTGTTTCTTTTCTAACAGGGGTCTGGGATACAAAACAATGATGACAAATGTTATAATATAGTTTTACATACATTTCATATTGATTATTGATGTTGGGGTTGAACAGGACATCTTACAGCTCTAGCCATGATGTGTCCCAGTATTTTTGTCCATATAGTTTATAAACATCAATATTTCCTTAAAGTTTAATAGAAGATTTTT
>JAPTYQ010000030.1:12625641-12659644 GCA_029814465.1 Ostorhinchus cyanosoma | reverse complement strand
ATAATACTTTAACCTCATAAAAGATGTTTTGGCCATAACTAGTCCTGTACTAAATATGTAATAAAATGTATAACAGGATAAAACGCTGAGGTCAACTTCACTGTGATATTTAAATGTTCTGCAAACACATTCCTTTGTTAAATATTCAACACCGTAACTCAGTAGCAGATGATATTTTCCATTTGATTGGATACTAAACTGGGGGCGTCATTTCTTAGTAATTTTATTGTTTAATCAAGGTTTTTACTTTCTGAAAATCATGAAAAATGCTAATATCAAAAAAAAAAAAAAAAAAAATCAAGATGATTCCTTTATAGACCTTTCTTGTGCAACAAATATTCTAAATGCTTTTTGTAATATATTCATTGTGAATATATTTTAATAGTCCTATATGGCAGTGTTTTAGTAAAGAATGAGTGTTTTCCAATCATGTCTTTAGTTCATGTCGACAGAAAATCAAGTAAAATCGTATCAAACTTGAAAAGCACTCGGAGCACAGACTTCCGCACCCCCCCCCCCACCACCACCAAAATGTTATCATTTTTTCCTTGTGCCAGTGTCAACATTTCTTGAAAATTTCATCAAAATCCATCCCTGTGAAATTGTGCTTATTATACTGTATATAGATATTATTTCTTGCTTGAAGACGTATATGAGGAAGCTACTCAATAGAATTTGTAGATTCTTTTATCAATTTGCAGAGTAATAAAATGTCTTCTGTTTATCAGTGATTGGAAAACAAGAGTACCTTAAACTGTGCTGTTTGGACCGACTGCATCATTTTCATCATTATTCTCCACACATTTTTTGCAGGGTCGCTGAAAACGAGAGCGCCAATAAGATGTCCTTGCACAACCTGGCCACTGTCTTTGGTCCCACTTTGCTTCGACCCTCTGAAAAAGACAGCAAAATCTCAAACAGCTCCCAGCCGATCTCCATGAACGACAGCTGGTCTCTGGAGGTCATGGCTCAGGTAAAACTCAGGATAACAACAAATATGAAAGTATCAGTCAGAACCATACGCGGCTCTCATCGCCTCTGCGGTGTCTCTACAGGTGCAGGTCCTCCTCTACTTCCTCCAGCTGGAGAGCATTCCTACTCCGGACAGCAAACGGCAAAGCCTTCTCTTCTCTACTGAAGTATAACACAAGCACAGACTTGTCCATAAGTGAGGGACCGAGATGTTAAGCAGAAGAGCTGCCTGCAGAGGGGCCAAAGCAGGTTTACCGAGAAGATGGTCCATTCGGCCACCAGGGGGAGCCATCAACACATGACTGGAAACAGGGTCACCACAAGAGATGAATGAGCATGTGTGACGTGTTTACTTACCTGCTGTGTCAAAGACTTTTCCTCGATGGCGTATGGATGAAATATATCATTCCTGCTTTTAATTTAACTGAAATTTAACTCCATTGTTTAAATTCTTGGCCCTTTTCTGTCACTGTGCACATTATAGCTCCACAGGAGGATCTGTGTTGTTGTTATTGTTATTGTTGTTGTTGCTGGATTTTGTAAGATTTATTTGCTGTGGGTGGATGATGGATGAATGTTGAATGTTTGAATATATTTTCATGTTTCTCCACATGAAATGTTTGACTTGGTTGAAAGCTCACCTGTGCCAATGTTTCCCTGCTGATGACCAATAGAACATTTCAGTTAACCTAATGTTTACACTCTTAATTTCGCTTAATTTTGTACAGATTTTAAACTACTAAAGCTGTAGTCGTCACACAACATGCAGGCATGTTGATCTAACCTGAAGCGATTTGTATAGTGACCTTTTTTCAGTCCACGGGTTCCTCTGGTGGCGTCTAAGTAGATGGTTCATGTTTGGGAGGAAGGAGGAACAGTAAAAGTTAGAGATAACAGGAAATCACATAGACGAGGCCTAATGCTTCCATCCACAGACTGAGAACTCTGCCGTGTAATTTAATTTGAATTTCATCCATGTTTGTTTTTTTGGTTTTCTCCACGTATCGGTGTTACATACTGCATTCCTCTCCTCCAGTGTTCTTCCTATAGGACAAAAGCACTGCTGTAGAAACCAGAACACCTGGAGATTATGCTTATCTGCCATACCAAATGTTCCCTGACCGGACTCTTGAAGCGCGATGATTCACTCATATCTAAGCCTCCCGGATTATTAACAGGTTTATCATCCACATACCGAGTGTTATTTTCAGAGTTATGTGAGAGCACATGGTGTGATTGCAAGTATTCAAATACGTCTTAGCACAACCTGTAACCTTAAATGCTTGTGATTCATGCAAAATAAGCAATAAGTATCGATTCCTAAGATAAGCAATGACCAGTGTGTCTCATATGTATGATTTATGTAAATAAAACTAGGTAATATGACTCTTGCACTGTGTGTTTCTTCAGTATGAAATTAAACATATTCAAGATGACGTGTAGATTTCTGATACGACTCAAGCCGTGTATTAAAGTCTACCTGGATGAGTACTGCAGCAAAAGGTCCTGATTTATTTACTCATTATTGTTCATTCTTTATTCTCCTCTTCCATCGAGTCCCAGTCAAGACAAACAAAATCTGACCTAATACATGCACAAAATAATTAACCCTTTCATGCATGAATTATGAGAACCTTAATCAAGATTTATTTCCTGAGTGTTTTTATTCCTAAGGCATGAAAAAAATAAGCAATGCAATTGAAGATTTTCTTATGAATCAATTTTATTGTGGAGTTCCAAAAACATCCACTCAGCTTGACTCCATACGTTAAATTTTTCAAGCAAAGAAACATGTATTTACTGATATATTGTGTGAAAACTATGAAATGAAAACATTTTTAATGCTTCTAAGCTGCTGTTTTCTCAAATTTTAACATATTCTAATACTAGTTGTTACTCATTTCATGGAGATAATACACAAAAAATAAATAATAATTAAAAAAAACTCAACAAAATCTATGAATATACAAAAGAACAGCTTTGAATAGCTGTCCACTGTAGTGACCACTATGCATGAAGGGGTTAAGATTTTTAAGATCCTTTATTGTTAGTATACAGTACATGCACCACACACTGAAATTTAACTTCTGCTTTTTTAACACATCACTAGAACATACCACATACTGGGGGTGGGGGTTAAGTGCCTTGCTCAAGGGCACATCAGCCAACAATTTATTTTTTTCTGCCAGACTGTGGAATCAAACCAGCAACCCTTCAGCCAACTGTGTAGGCCACGGCTGCCCCAATAATGGCAAAAACTAACACATAATTTTACTTAGTGTTGAAAATCTACAGCATCTGACCTGCCCAACCTTTCATCTGCGCGGCTACTTCTTCTCATTGACTTCAAGTTTAATCGTTCAATTAAGTGTGCAAGAGATATTATTAAAAAAAAAAAAAATCATAAAATACACATAATGCCTAAAAGTGACAGAACTGAAATGGTAAAACGGTGGCATGTTATTCAAACTACTGATATCCATAACACATACACCCTCAAGGATTATGTAAAGCACCAACAGATTTCTGTCACGACTAAAATAGCTTCAAAGGTATTCAAAGAAGGGGATGTGTCGACTATAATGGTTTTTTGTAGCTTTTTCCTTCGGGGTGCCAATAAGGAAAATGTTTTATTAAGCTCTGAAAGTAGCCTCGGGACAATTAAAAGAATTCATATAATGGATTTAGTGCTGCAGTCGCTAATTTAACAGGATAATAGCATGAAAACGTAAGTACCACAGCAGCAAATTACACATGTAGAGAAGCATCTTAAACATTCATTAATGGTGAGTGTGACTAGACATCTCATTAACGTTTAATGCATCGGGACATATGGTCTTGTGTCCTATTTAATTTGTTAATCTGTTGTTAATAGTAAAGTGAACTTAATTGAATAATTGCTTTGTAAATGCGTTAATCATTTAAACCTGAAAAGAGGTATTAGAGCATCTTATTTCTATTCTGTCTTTGTGTTCATTTACTGTCAGATAGTTTCAGAGGGGCAAACATTTTTTTTTTTTTTTTACTGTAGGGAATTCATTTTAGTTTTCATTTAGTTTTAATATTTGTTTTACAGGTATCGTCAATGAAGCCTTGATTTATAGAAACAGAAAAAGGTCAATGAAATAAAAAATAATGTTTGTTACAGGTTGTTTTGGGCAAAGCCATATTATTCTTGCAAAGCATAAATCACTGACAAAAGATAAATGAAGCTTATTTTGCATGAAATATTTTTAATTGTTTAATTGTGTTAGGTTTTTTTTTTTTTTTTTTTTTTTTACATAAGAGTAGTTTTATTTCAGTTCTTTTGAACATTATCTTTAAAGACTGATGTTCATCTAATAGTTTTAGTCAATTTTAGTTAACCACAATAATCCTGGTGTACGCTACAATTGAAGAAAGCACCATTTGTAAGATAAATATAGAACTCCAAACAAAATTAACAGAATATCTTTTTAATTATCATTATACTTCTAGATGTGTGTGTTGGTACAATTATAGTTTTTTATTCTTTTCTTGTGGTTTTTCAAATATAAGTACATTTCAAACAAGGTACAATGAGATGCATATTTATGTACTATAAGTTCCCAAAAGGGGAAATGGAAGATGAGTGAATAAATAAATACACACATAACAAAAACTGAGAGGGGGAAAGAGCAATATGCTGCTGCAACATGCTATTTTATTTATTTGTTTTTCTTTTATTTTATTGTGTTTTTTACTTGCACACAGAGGATACCATATGCTCTTTTTATTTGTTTTGTTTTTTTCTATTAATGATGGCTTATTTTTAATATAATAGTCAATGAACAGTTGCCATGTTAATTCAAATATGCCTACTTTGTCCTCTAGGGATTTTTTTTTTTCTAGCTTCAAGTGCATCATAACATCATTGAGTAAAACTAGATGAGCTGGTAAAATGATAACTTCTGATTATTCACGTGATGACTGACAACATTTCTGCAAAATTCCAAATAAAAGCACAAGTCATTCAGAGTACTTATTTGCAGAAAGTGCTCCTCACCAGTGTTAATGCAAAAGTCACAATGCCTTTTCTTTTGTTTTCTATCAGTCATGGTGCAGAAACACACCCACCTCTGCTTTCTTTCATGTGTCTGACTGAGTCCATTCATCTTCTTATTGGTCCCATTCAGGGGGTTTCAATGGGGTTCAGGTCTGGACATGTGGAGTCTGATGGTCTGATGTGTTCACCTGGAGGTGTGCATGTGTGTTTATGATGGGGCAGCGGTGTGTCAGGCATCAGGAGGCGGTCTGCAGAGCCCTGTATTGGGGTTTGGTGGAGGGTGATGCTGAGGTGATGCAACCAGAGGAGGGGACAGATGATCATCCGCTGCTGCCAACACAAACGAGCTGACATCCGAAACCGATGCTGCCTGCTGCCTCAACTTCTAGGTTTAGCGACCGGTTGAGGACCACAAATGAAGGTTTATCGGAAAAATAACCCCCTAACCCACTGAAAAAAAACTGGAGAACCCCAGGTATGAAGTTTGTTTTCTTCCTGACAGAGCGCTGTGTTTTTGCCGGCTATGCTAAGGCTGTTAGCCTGTCCTAGCATTAGGTTAGCGACTTAGCTTTGCCAAAGCTTTTTGACACTTTGGGTGAATTAAGGTACCTAAAATGAACACACGAAGCAAATGCGGGAGTTATATTAAACAGAAATACCCGCTTTGTTAGTTTTGTTTTTTAAGAAATGAAGATAAATGCTGTTTTAACGCTCAAACCTGATTTTAGTACAGTTGTCAAGTTGCAACACGCTAATCTCTGTGCTGTTAATCCTTTCAAAATAAAAAAACCGTGCAGAGTAGTATTGATTATTTAATCATTTGTGTGTTAACTACGTAGTAACTCGGCTCTGACGTATGTTTAAGTAATTCTATATAATATGTTGATGTACCACCGTTAAAATCACCGTAATAAATAGATCAGTTTGTTCAAGTGAGGACAAAATGTATAATTTAGATCTAAGAATATAGATAAAAAATGTCTTCTATATTCTTGTAGGAAATCTCCTCATAAATTGAAAATAAATGTATTTTTAGTATTTGATTTAGTGGGTACTATGAATGGCAGAGTCATAGTGCCAAAAACCCTAGTTGAATCTTGGGTTGTTTTCACTGACATGGAGAAAACATGTCATAGTTTGTTTTCATAGGTTATGACATGAAAACAAACCATAATAATTAAAAAATCTCTTCTTTATTAACTGTACAGGATCACTGTGTTGTTAACAAAGAACAGTGCATTTGAGGGTGTGTGAGTTATGAGTTAGATACTACAAATAATGTGTAAAATAAATAAAACACCTCTTGTAAGCAATGACTAGGGTAAAATGTGTACTAAAATATATTATAACAAGCAATCAACTCACATTTTGATGTTTTTTATTTATTTATTTTTTTTTTCAAACAAGAAAGGTCTCCATAGAATGGATTAATTGAAATGGCCAATTAGGCATTTTTCTCATTACTTAAAAGTAAAAATTAAATCATTAATTCTTATCCTGTCTACTGCCTTTAAAATGTACAGAAGTATTTTACTACCATGCTACATATTTCCCTACATAGATAGATGGATTAACAGATATTTTCTTTATTTCCATATGTCCACTGGCTCACACGTACTAGATCAAAGATATATTCGATAATATATAGCCTAAAATGAAACATTTTTGCAACAGTAAAAAAAAATGCTTAAATTAGAGCATATAAGAGTATAGACACATGCATAACAAACGTTTTTGTTGAATTTGATATTTTGTCAAGTTTGTTATATATGACTATTAGGTTTTTATAAATTATTCATCTAGTTTACGGTTTTTATTTTGAAAAAAATTTACCAAACAGGAAGTGAAGTAACTGACGTTCTCTGACCTTTTGGCTGAAGCTAACTAGCCTGGTTATCACCTCAGTTTTAAGTTGCCGTTCTGTCTCTAATATGACAACTCAGCGTTTGGTGATACTGACAGTAGGATGTTTGTCTTTATTTAAACGTTTCTTTGGGTGAACTGTGTGTTTCTGCGTAAATGAATGGCAGACTGATGATGCTAATGCTAGCCGTGCTGCTGCTATTGTAGGTGTAACCAGAACAATGTAGACTTGCAGACCCCCGTCAACAGTCAACAATGGGCTGATGTTCACATTGACAGTGTGTTTTGCGTTGTATTTCAGAGCTGTGCATGTCTGCTTCGCTCTCTCTTCTTTCCTCACGCACATTTATGATAACTTGCGACCAGGAGTAACCACAGATGTTTCTTAAGTTTACTGGAAAAGCTTGGAAGGAGCAGTATTTCCCAGCCCACCCTTTAAATCTGTGTCCAGGAGAGATGACTTATGACTTATTCCTACTCGACTCCTTCATACTCTGAAAAAGAAACAGGAGAGAAATGTGAGGCCAGTATAAACCCAGAGGTCAGGACCTTAAAACAGGATCAGTTTGGAAACATTAAGCAAACACAGTGTGGTCTGTAGTAGCTGTGTCAAACTCCACAGTAACTCCATCAATTCATTAGTTTTCAACTGTTAAATGAAATAGTTGGATGGTTGATTCATCGATTTGGGGAAAAGCCTATTAAATTTGAATATTTTCTGGTTTCATTACTCCCCTGTGACAGTAAACTGAGTAGCTGAATCAAACATGCTATTTAAAGACATCATTTTAAGCTTTCAGATCCACATTATTGTATCTGTTTGATTAACTGAGAAAATAATTACCACTGATAATAGCAATAAGTGGCTGTTAAATATGGCCAAGACATTAAATATCACTTTTACTTGTATGCCATACCATATATGACTGGAAAAACACATGTGCAATGAATATATATATATATCAAGAATGAATGGTTTTCCTTGAGAAGTTGTTTAGCAAGCAAGACCTCTAGAGGAATGTTCTTGATTTTGCTAATTTTCTTCAAGATTTTCTCATAGTAAAGATTCATTTCATCACTTTTATTTGATAGGTTATTCTTTATTTTATTAACATGTACTCTAAATGGTGGTTTTCTTCAGCCTGATACCTACGTTGTTAAAAAAAAAAGAATGCCATGATGAATTGCAGTCTGTGCTTGTGTATTTCAGTGGTGGAATCTTTTGGAAAGAGAAATTCAAGGTTTGATAGTGTCTGCTCTGTCTCAGGCAGACTGGTGCCTGCTTGTCCTTGTACACAGTCATCCTTTTAGGGTATACAAGGAGTTTTTTACTGGAGACGCCACCACAGGAAGCTGATGTTATGGCAAGGAAGTGCCTCCCCGCAGTTAAAGCAAGAATAAGGAAGGCGAGCAGTGAGGGGGTATTTATGAGTGACAACACCCCCACCTCCTACTTTTTTCCCAGGCGTAACTCGGCAGTTTCTTCCTTGGCTTCGGCCTCAATCCTGGGCTTTTGTTCAGCTGTCTGTAAACGAACACTACACGCATTTGTTCCTGTGGTCAGCTTTGGATCAGATCCATTGCATTCATTAAGACTGAAATTAAACACTCTAGCTCTATTTAATTTGAATTAGGACAAGTGTCAGCAGCTCCTGGCCTTGTGAAGAGCAGCTTACATTCTGCTGTCTGTGATTAAGTCAAGGTTATACAGTATTATCATGTCTTGCAAGTGTAAATAATACTACTAACTAGTAAGCTGTCCAGACTGACTGAACAGGTCTGGATGTACAGTATGTGTGAATCATGTTTTTACTGTATGAAGTGTAGACATGCATGGGGGGGGGTTGGTACATGCTGTTTTGAGAAGCAGCTCAAAAGGCAGCTGACTCTGCCCCATTTAGCAGCGCTGTTGGTCCCCGGCCTATTCAGACCCACTGAAAAGAGGCTGAGCTGCAGCTAGAAGCTCAGTGTTTCAGACATCTGCTTTGACACACATTCAGCTATTCAGAAAACTCTCCAGTTGTTGAGTGCACATGTCAGTGCTCGGGGAAAACGCCCTGCACAATTTAAGCTGTTACAGATACAGGCGGTTGACAAATGAATCCATCCTGACATTCTTCACAGTCTTAAAAAATGCAAGTCAGAGTGCACAGGTTGAGTTAACTCAGGTCAAATTATTTCTTATTCCAAAAAAGGGATGGCACAGCAGTTTTCTTCAAAGTTTGATTTGTAACAGACTGGTCCATAAAATGTAGGTCATTGATTCCTAGAGCCCAAGAGGACGTCCTAAAATGTTTAGTTGGCAACAAAACGATTCAGTTTACTGTCATAGACATGTCAAAAAACAGGAAATATTTAATATTAAGAGGCTCAAGATAATGTTAATAAATTTAGTGGATGACAACTAATGCATTGATAAGTTAATTGTGTAGCTCTGATTGGATATATGCTACTTTAGATTCATGCTTCTACAAACTCGCACCAAGATTTCCTCAAATCCAGTTGCACTCAAAGTCTTGCACCTTGTTTAGTGAAATATAAATGTTATTATTAATAGTTCATTCATTCAAGATGATAATAAGGTTCTTAATTTTGTATGACAGAAATGGAAATGGCTGATATATTAAGACTAGCTCATTTAATATTTCACACTTATGTTTATGGAGTGTTCAATGACAACTGTTTTATTGCTGTTTCCGTTTCGGGAGAGTTTCCGTTTCCATTTCAGAGAAAGGCTGTGTCTGTTTTATCAGCGGATGCTCTTGACTCATATAAAAGTTATGAGAACAAGCTCAAGTGTGTGTATGTTTCCACTTAGGAAGTACACACTTACAATATGGTGGGTACAGTAAAATCTGCACGTTTGTTGACATTTACAGGAAAAACCTAATGGAATGGTGTCTTTCACGATGATCTCTCTCATCCATAAAACATAAGGGTCAGTCAATGATTTTATTTTAAAAATTACGTAAATTGTATGCCTTGACCTTCACAGTCACCAGATTTCAGTATGTTGGACAGCACTCACCAAATGAGGGAAAATCATTTGCAGGAATGATGTTCATCCCTTTAGTAGACTTCACAGAGTTTAGAGTCAGTGCCAAGGTGCAGTGAAGCCAGAGGTCGACAGAGAATGAATTCTTCAAAGCTGATATCATAAAAATAGTTTGGATCAGAAAAAGCCAATAACTGACTGATCATTAAAGGCTTCAGAAGGTAATATTGAAGTGAAGGTAATGAGTACACATATAAGTAAACAGTTTCTCAGCAGTTACACTAAATCTGACACTAAACACTAAATGAGCCCGAAACAAAATGGTGATTAGTTAAATTTTTTGTTCTAAAATGTCCTACCTACACCAATTAAATCAGCACATGATGGACAACACTTTAAGATTCAGCACCAAGTGAAGACAATTCAGGTTAACCTGAAATGTCAGCAAACATGCATATGATAGGGGTTTTTTTTTTCCTAAACACAGGGTCACTGGTCAAGGCGGCAAGAGATAAAAAGCGCATGACAAAAAATGTGCATGTATAAAGATGGTGCAAAAGACAAACAATATAAAATAATAGTAGTAGTATTAGTAATAAAACTTGATAGGCTATACAGTCGTCCTCAAAATTCTTCATACCCCTACCCTTGTTGGTGGTTTTTGTGATGAAATGAATGAGTTTTGTTTAGATTGTTTGTGACATATGTGATACACAAGTGAAGGAATTACAACAAATGGTATTTTAAAAAATACTTAGTATTTTAGTAATGTATTTCCAAAAATGCCATGTTCAAAATTCTTCATATCCAAGGTTTGCTAAGTCCAGTGTCTTTTCTTAGTAGTCAGTAGAGTATCTGTTGTTCTGGATGATGGTTCCTGTTAGTGTCCTCAGACTCTCTTCTGTCTCCTGTGGGATGGTGGTAGACTCTTTCTGGTCCAAAGCCTCCAGCTGGGTCCAGTTGGAGGGTCTTCTACCCTTCACTCTGGTCTTCAGCTCCTCCATTGATTTGCTATGATTTCGGTCAGGACTTTGACTTGGTCATGTCCTTGAACCACTGCTGCACTACCTTGGTGGTATGCTTGGGGTCATTGTCTTGCTGGGACGTCTAATCAGGACCAATCTGCAGATTCTTAGCAGACGCTTTCACGTTGTCATCCAGGATGTAGGTATAATCCTCCTTTTCAAGATGCCCTGTATCTTGTTAAGGTTCTCGGTGCCACTAGCAGAAAACCAACCCCATAGTGTGATGTTTCCACCTCCATGCTTGAAGGTTGGACTGTATTCTTCAGCTTGTATGCTTCTCCTTGCTTTCTCCAGACGTAGGCAACATCCATGTGGCCAAACAACTCCATCTTTGGTTCATCATATCACAGGACTGATGACCAAAAGCAAGGATCTTGGTTCAGAAGAGACCAAATCCCAAGCCTGCTAATGTTTTGTTCTGAGTTGTGGCATCTTCCTGGGTCTGCATCCACAGAGACCTCCTTTGTGCAGTACTCGCTGGATGGTTGCCCATGATACCCACATACCTTTGTTATGGTCGTGGCAACATAATGTGATGGTTATAACCTACAGTGCTAGGATGCTGCTCTGCTAGTGGCACCAAAGACCTCATCTAGTTACAAGGTGTCATGAATTTAACATGACCATGTCAACATCCTGGAACGTGAAAGTGTTACGACTGTACATATTTAGATAAGAGTGGAACAATTTATTTTCCTAATCCAGCATTTACTAGTCCATATATATACACATTCTTGACTAGAGCTTCTTAGCTTTGCGACGTATTGTCTGATATTGCAGATGTTGTGCTGTCAGATTTTTAGAAATTATTTGTTCGTGTTTGCCAAAGACAATGCATGCTTGGAAATGAGACAGGATCTTTTCTGGCAACAAAAGTTTGCACATTTCTTATGCTATTGTTTTTTTTTTTTTGGTTTTTTTTTTTTGCTGTTTTAACTTGAGTACATGAATAATTCAAGAGCTGCTGTCATCATATGATGTTTTGAACCGAGCAGACATGAAGAAACACATGTTTGCAATATATGAGTATGAAATAAAATCCCAAATACATCAGGTTATTTGAGTTGAATGGACATGAAGTGGATTTCATCTCTGAAGTAACTTAATTATGACAAGGGGTATGGTGCACGTAGCACACTTTTAGATTACTGTTTTAAGCACTGTATACAAATGTGACTCATCTGCTGACCTTTGACCTGCAGTTTAAATGTTTTTTTCCCATAAGAACAGGAGCAGTTTGACCGTCTGAGATGCAGATAAACATTTTATTTTAAGCAAGAACTACAATCTAACTGTTCATAACAGCTGTTTTTTTTTCTCCTTTTTTCTTGTGGCCGTATGAATTACGTATGGTTAAACACTTCTCAGCTTCTGCATCAGTAGAGGGTACAGTTAACTTGACAAAAAAATGAAACACTTTGAGGCTTTTGAGGTGAAAGATTAGCCGCTGGATGGCTGCTCTAAAGTAACACCTGCATCGAGGAGGAAAAAAGAAAAAACAGATGAAATCTCCTGGAAAAGTTTTACTTTCGAAATGAAATGCAGTCATAGTTTAGTAGCAAGTTATTTTGGATTCATTGGAAGTATCTGGGGAGTGAGTGCAGGGAATATTTTACTCAGATGTCGGCTATTTTCTGCTGATCTCCCCCAGCTCCAGATGTATCTGATTTTAAACACTGATTCATTTTCATAGTGTGTGTTTATTTATCTAAGATTCAAAGAAAGATTCTCAGTCAGTGAACTATCCAAACATTTGCACTCGTGCTGCAGCACATCGGCCTGCCACAACCTTGTATTTAAAGTCTGACTTACTGCTGATATTTACTTCCATATCCAAACAACAAACTCCTGCTTAGGAAAACAACAGAGCTCCAACTCAGAGGTTTGATTGTAGTCGGGTTTCCTGTGTACAATAAATCACTTCAGCTCACTTTTTCCTCTTACAAACCTCAATGCAAGTTCTGTAAAAGGTCCAGATCTGTGCTAAAGTACTTACTCTTTGTCTCCAGCTGTGTCCCAAATCACTTTTCATGCTATCGTGGCATAAAGTCAGATTCTCCAGAGCAGACCTGGACACAAAATCTGAACAAAGCGCTCTATATTCTGCACTTTTATAAAGGTTTTGTTATTTAGTTACAGCCAGCATTAACACCTCAATCACCGCCAAATGAACACAGTTTTTGGCCAAGCAGAGAAGGTATTTTATTAGAGCGTATCATCTGTTACCAATCATCTGTTCAATGTACGTTTCAACAATGCACGTTGAAGAATTTTCTCATTAAATTGTTAGTGGGAATCTTTTTCTGAGTTGTCAGGTTGTTTAAATAGACGACCGCTGATTGCAAACTGGTATCTTGAGCAAACATGGCATGATTTCTTGGCATATGAAATGTGGTGCATTAGAGCGTTGCTAAGGAACTCACTCGCATTTTTGCAGCTCAAAATATGATTGCATTAGTTGGTTTTGAGTTCTGTCTTTGATCTTTGATGGAATCTGCTACGCTGTTTGGCTTGGGTGTCTGTTGGCCTTTCTTTACCATCTTTGTCTTTGCTAAAAAAGTTAAACCTGAGCAGAAGATGATCTTTGGCTCTGTCCCACATGCCTCCTACGAGTAAATATATACCATCGGCAGCAGCCACCCACGTAGATTTGACTAAACATTTATCAGTGTCTGCGTTGTTGCAGCTGACACCTCAGAGCTGGGAGGCTACTCTGATTTTTGCAAACACACGAGAGCCATCTAGTGGAGGTATTGGTAGACACTGGGAAGCCTGTGGTTCAGTGTTTATCTTGCATTCCTGTACCTGGGGTGGTCCTCTACAGCTGCTTTCACAGCCCCCAAAAGTAACTGCAATGAAAAGTCCAAATTGTAAATACTATTTACAGCTTTAGTATCAAAACAATGCATGTATAAAAAATATCTACATCAACTATCTGCACTAATGTGTCCCATTATTTAGTTTTTCATGGTTACAATTAATCACTTTCTACCCACTGAGGATAAACTCTGCTGTGGCAAATCACAAAGACAGTCAGAGGGAGAAAGTCTGTTCGTTTTCTAGGAGCGTTCAGCTGCTGAATGTGATCTCAGTGTTTTGGGAATAGCCTCTGTGGAAAGAATTCCTCTTCCATGGAAAACTGGAGCTATCAGTCCATGCGCTGACATACATTACCTTTCTCCTCCCTCCTCACGCGCAGATCGAGCTGTAAATGTATCGGCGTCGGAGAGCTCAGTATGAAGAAGTCGGTTCGGCCTGTGGCGAGTAAGGTGAGCGGAGAGCGGGGGAAGGCGGAGGCCACGGTAAATGCTGGCACCGGAAAACCTGCTGCCAAGACCACCGGCAATACAGCTCTGTCTAAGGTAAAACTCAGTGTGTAAGGGACCAACTGCCAGCTGACGCATCTCACTGTTTCCTCTGATGGATCTTAAACTGTTCACTATTGTTTATTTTTGTATCTCAGGTGAAAAGCAATGATGATCTTTTAGCAGCAATGGCTGGAGGGAATCCTGCGTCAAGTAGCGCTGTCGCCAAGAGCAAGAGGACGGCCTCCATAGGGACAAACGCTAGTAATTTAGACAGCAAGCCAAAGACAACAACAGGTATTTATGACTGCCTGCCTTGTTTCCATCAATTTATCTGTGTGCAGTGTGATGCATTGCAGGTTGATGTAAATATGAAAAACTGAAAAAACAAAACAAAAAACAACTCCTCAGTTTTCGGGGGGGGAAAAATTCTGTCGTCATTTGAGTTTTTCCAAATGTTAAAAAAAAGATCTTAATGCACCCATACAGAAAAGGTGTTTCCATCTCCATATAATTAAACATTTAACCTACGTGACTGATGAGTTTTTTTCAGGATCTTCCAAGATATTCCCAAAAAGCATGAAAACAATATACATATACATACTGTATACAGAGTTATGGTAGAAATATCAGAAGGTGATTTAAACAGCAGGGCGCCTTAGGACATTAAAACCACCAAACTGGAAAATACTGGTCTCATTCTATTTACACTAGAGTTACTTGATGAGAAAATATGTACATATTTTGACAGCCTTATTCTAATCTTAGTCTTATTCTTAGTCTGTCTTAATAGAATCTGTTGTTTTTGTTTGTTTAGAAAGTCATTACATATAAGAAATTAATAATTAAAATTATTTTCTTCATTAATTGAAAGGAAATCCTGTCCTGTTGTAGTATAAATCAATATTATGGTATAAATAAGTACTCTGCTATTGGATCCATACCAGTTGAATTGTACTTTTTTCCCCTTCTGTTCAGTTATACAATTTCACATTAGTTCACGTGATAATTGTATGGAAACATATCCTTTAAGGTGTTTTCTGTATCATATGATGTTTATGTTCCTTTGCAAGACTTGTAAAGATGTTTTCTGTCTATACCAGCTGCATCTACCAAGCGTACAACATCTGCAACTTCAAAAGAGCCAAATTCATCACGAGACCGCCTCCGGACGTCCAGGACTTCAGCCGCCAAGAAGCAGCTGGTTTCAGGGACTGCAGCGGGGGATGTGGCCTCAGGGAAGCGATCTCGCAGCCAGATTCTGGCAGAGTCCGATGGTCGCATGAGCAAGTCTAAATCAGACGGCCAGATCAGCGATAAGGTGGCTCTAGAGACCAAGGTGAAAGACCTGCTGGGTTTGGCTAAGAGTAAAGACGTGGAAATCCTGCACCTTCGCAGTGAGCTGAGGGACATGAGGGCCCAGCTTCTTCTGGGCGGGAAGGAATCACTACAGCAGGATGGAGTTGGGGACGAAGGGAAGCCCCAAGTTTCAGCCATCACAGCAGCTGATGTGGAGTCAACTCTACTACTCTTACAGGAGCAGAACCAGGCCATCAGAGAAGAGCTCAATCTGCTAAAGAGTGAGAACCGGATGCTAAAAGACCGGCTCAATGCATTGGGCTTCTCCCTGGAGCAGAGGTTGGACGGTTCAGACAAGCTGTTTAACTATGCCTCCCTGAGCCCAGACCTCGCTGCAAGTAGTGTGCATAGTGAGGGAGGTGGCACAGGTACGCTGACGTCTTCGGTTGAAGGGTCTGCCCCAGGTTCTCTGGAGGATCTGCTGACAGGACACCAGCATGGAGGCTCTGCAGACAACCTGGACAGTGAATCCAGTGAGGTGTACCAGGCTGTCACCTCCAGTGATGATGCTCTGGATGCTCCTTCTGGAGCTTCCTCCTCATCTGAGTCTGAGTGTGCACCCAGTAGAGAGCGTTCACGAAGGGGCAGCAGTGGTAACGCCAGCGAGGTGTCGGTGGCCTGTCTGACGGAGCGCATCCACCAGATGGAGGAGAACCAGCACAGTACGGCTGAGGAACTTCAGGCCACACTTCAAGAGCTGGCAGACCTGCAGCAAATCACTCAAGAGCTGAACGGTGAAAATGAGCGACTTGGTGAGGAGAAGGTTATCCTCATGGACTCGTTGTGCCAGCAGAGCGACAAACTGGAGCTCTATGGCCGACAGATTGAGTACCTGCGGTCTTTGCTGGATGAACATCATGTATCATATGTGTTAGAGGAGGACATTAAGAGTGGCCGCTACATGGAGCTGGAACAGCGCTATGCAGACCTGGCAGATAATGCCCGCTTTGAGAGAGAGCAGCTTCTGGGGGTACAACAGCACCTGTCCAACACATTGAAGATGGCCGAACAGGACAACGCTGAAGCCCAGGAGATGATTGGAGCACTGAAGGAGAGGAACCACCAAATGGAGCGTATCCTGGAGTCGGAGAGACAGGATCGGGCTGCCATGGCGGCTGCTCTTGATGAGTACAAGGTGGCGGTGAACAGTGACCAGGCGGAGCTAAGCCGATGCAGAGCCCAGCTGGACCAAGAGAGGCAGAGGGTGGCTGAGCTGTACTCCCTACACACTGCAGGAGACAAAAATGACATCTGTCAGCTGTTAGAAGGTGTGCGGCTGGGGAAGGAGGAGGCTGAGGCCAAAGCTGCAAAGATGCAGGATCAGCTAGAACAAGCTCACAGTGAACTGAATCGACTGCAGGAGACTTTCAGTAAGGTTAGTGAAAGGCACAGTATATCATCCCTGCCAGTAGGGGTCCCTCAAACAAAATGACAATATTTGATGATAGTTGGCATTATGAAGCAGTGTTTTCACCACTATTGCCAATAAAAATCTGATGTCAGTCAGTTCAGAAATCAGGTTTACAGACCATCTGAAGCATTCACATTTTATTGACGTGTTTGCATACACATTTACCTTGAGTCATTTCACTGGAATAGTTTTAAGTTTTGACATGTGATGAAATATAACAGGCCTTTACAATGTGAATACACTTAAAGATTTCTTTGAACTTAAACATGTTGGAAACATTGACATAGTCTTGGTGCTCAAGTCGAAGCAGAATACATTTACTATATATTATAGGCTTACTCATTTTTAGAGTTTTTATTGCGGTCATGTAACACACCATAGATTTTAAGACAAAATAAGAACATGAGGCAAGGACATGGAGACATCAATTTCTCAAAGGAAGCTGATGCTAAAATAAGGTTTCTGGCCTACATACAAGTAGAACTTGGGTCACTTTTTTAGGTCAAGAAAATCACTGCCTAATTGAATCCTGTCAGATCTTAATTTGTAAATATCACACATTCAAACATCAGTTTCCCAGCTGTAGCCTTTTATAGCATATGTATAGTTTCTAATTTACCAACATATCACTACACAAAAAGCACATGTTTATTTACACACATTTATTTTTTCCATATTACAAAATGACACTTCCTAGTGTTACACATTAATTAGCTAATTGCCTCGTGGCTTGTTAATAATTAAATGAAAGATACTCTGCTTCCTGTGTGTGCAGCTGGACAGGGAATACAGGGACTTCCAAGAGCAGGTGCAGCAGCAGATGGCTGAGCAGGAGCGAGGCCTGGAGAAGCAGCGAGTGGAGCTGCAGGAGAAAGAGACCGAGATTGCTGACATGAAGGAAACCATCTTTGAGCTGGAGGATGAGGTGGAGCAGCACCGAGCTCTTAAACTGCACGACAACCTCATCATCACAGACCTCGAGAGTACGTTTGCAGAATTCATACTCTGAGAAGCTTAAGGACAACTAGTGTGTGATAGTTCGAACTGTGTACTGAGCTTATAATAGTCCTGCTAACTTGAATCTGCCTCCTATTTCAGACTCCGTGAAGAAGCTGCAGGACCAGAAACATGACATGGAGAGAGAGATTAAGATTCTTCACCGCAGACTGAGGGTAAGGGTGTTGAAGAAAGACTGTGGTCAAAAAGAATTTTAGCGGTTATGTTTTCTAGGACACAAGGAAGTGGAAAAACCTGGTGGCTGCTGGCTTGAGCCAATGTCCACATCTTCAGCTTCTAGATTTACATGAAGACAATGTAGTTTTGTCCTCATGATCTGATATATAATTCAGCTCATATTCTGTGTGTGTGTTCAGGAGGAGTCGATGGAGTGGCGTCAGTTTCAGGCCGATCTACAGACGGCTGTTGTCATTGCTAATGACATCAAGTCGGAAGCACAGGAGGAGATCGGAGACCTGCGGCGCCGGCTGCAGGAAGCCCAGGAGAAGAATGAGAAGCTGAGCAAGGAGCTGGATGAGGTCAAGAGCCGCAAGTAAGTCCCTTATGACCTTTGGAAGAGCTCCAGTGGTCACTGTTTTATTAATGTAAACAAAACAAAGGAATGGTTAACTCTGCTTATGTGACTTAATTATCTGTACCAGGGTTTCTACTGCTTTGCTTCCAATATATCCCATGAGAAAGTGTCATTTTGAGATGATAAATGATTTTTATTTTTAATGACATGTTTACTGTTATCACCAGAACTATGTAATAGTACATTTCTGTATAAAGGCCATGAATCAGTGGAATCATCCTGTCTTTTACCTTGGGTTGCGGTAGGGTTCTCCCAAATACTGTTTTTGGACTTGGAGCTTTGTTAATAATTAATAGTGCATATATGAAGATTCCAACTGGGGGAACAAAGTATGTCCTTTGCATTTAACAAAACTCATAGAGGCGTGTAGCTGCAGTCCAGGGCCCGGGGACCAAGATTCAAAACATATACATAGAGCGTATTTCTGTCATAACAGTACTTTGTAACATAATAATACAATACAACCCTTAGAGTAAACCTGAGAATTTAATACTCTGACAAAGCCTTCACAACTCACTCAGAAATGTGGTTATTTTTAAGACGTAGTGACACACTGCCTGGCCAAAAGAGTGTTATTGATGATGGAGTGTCAGACCGCTGTGACCCTCAGTGGACTCTTTGCACAATGCCATCAATAGTTCAACAATTTGCTGACGAAGTGTATGTTAAATTTCACTTTTATTGTAAACAAACCCAAAAAACAAGCAAACATACTGTATGTTTTTTGTCTGAATCCGAAAACTGACTACTGAATATCTACCCATTAAACAAATATCTCTTAAGTTCTGGTTGGACGTAAAGAAGCACTGTTTTTCATTTCTAAGTGGAGAACTGTACATGTTTCCAGGCAGGAGGAGGAGAGAGGCCGAGTGTACAACTACATGAACGCTGTGGAAAGGGATCTCGCTGCGCTCAGACAGGGGATGGGTCTCAGCCGGCGCTCGTCCACTTCCTCAGAGCCTTCACCCACTGTCAAAACACTTATCAAGAGCTTCGACAGCGCCTCCCAAGGTTCGAATATACACTTCAGTTAATAATACTGGATTTCGCAGGTTACATGCTGCAGTGACGTTGTGTTTTGGGGTGGCTTTAACCTGAACTTCCCGTCTCTGTCTTATCGTAGGTCCTCCCACCAACGGTGCGTCAGCTGTGGCTCCAACAGCCTCCGCTGCTCCACTACCACGAACCCCCCTCAGCCCCAGTCCTATGAAGACCCCCCCAGCAGCCGCTGTTTCACCCATACAGGTACAGAGTCACAGGCTCTGGTCTCAGCCTCTAGCACGGGGGTCCAGTAGGTAAAATACTTGGACACCAGAGGGTTAAAGGACACTTCAGTATACTCTCTGTGTTTTTGTTAGTTATTAAAATGACACAGTGTGATGTATTCAACATCAGGTATTTCTAAAATGCGATTTGCAGGTATAGGATATATTGCTGCGCTTCCCTTTCTCTCTTTCCATCAATTATTTATTTATTTATTGGATGAAATTTTGCAGGACAAGATCAGTTTGATCAGTGTTTCACTTTCAGTCTTTATTAGCAGAAGCCTCTGTACTTTATTATAATTTGTTCTTGAGAAAAGGGAAATGTATAAATACTAAATATGAAACCCCCATGGTGTTATTCGATACTCCTCTGCTTCCTCTACTTCCTCTGATCAACTCACATATTAATTTTAACAACTTCTCTTTGTACCTTTAGCACAGTGCTGAATCTTATATTCTTCATAGTTAATTATAATCTCTATTGATATGTATCCATTTCCCAAAATACTGCCCCATTTGGGATTAAATTAACACAACTGATGTGTCTTTAGAAGTTAAATTACTCTAAAAGACAGTGGACATACATTGTTTTGTACAGTCTTATGGGGTCAAGACATTAGATTTATGTCAATTCCTGTTAATATCATTTGTAATGTAACTGGTCCATTGTGGTTTTTCAGAGACACTCCATAACTGGGTCGATGTCAGCAGCCAAGCCACTCTCCTCTCTGAGTGACAAGAGGCCGAGCTACACTGATATGACCATGCCAGGTGAGGAGTTAACTATTTAAATACACTCTACTCAATCTGTAGTTTAGTGTTCTTTTTACTGCATTATATTTATCTGACAGCCGTAGTCATTTTCAAATGATGATTTTTCACATTGAATAGTGTAACAAGATTATAAAATATAACATATTGGTAAAGTTTTTGTCTTTTGGTGTCTTACAAAGTGCAGCCTGTAGTCCCTTCACATGTTGTCTATTCACAGCTCCAGAAAATTGTTTATTTTCCTTTTAAATTCCTCACATGGTTTTCTTTTAATGAATGTTAAAATAATCAGATTTGTGAATCAGAACTTTTTTTTTTCCTATTTCCTTTCCCATTAAGTTCACCTCATACAGTAACTTCACTATTTATATATAGCATTTATATTCAGTAATATATCATTCAAAGGGACCAAACCAGTGCTTTTATTTCAAACACTTGAACTACATGTTACTTCTAATACTCAAGTACTTTTACTTGAGAAAGATTTTCCATTTATAGCTTTTACACTCATAGAGTACAGTGGAATACTTGTACATATCTGTATCAGTACTCAGAATACTTCTTCCACCCTCGCTGTTGATTAGTTTGACACTGAGCCTCCCTTTGCTTCAGTAAATTCTTATAACAATCAGAATGTACTGTCTTCACTCTCGTGATAAATAAACGGAGAGCTTTTTTCTCATCAGTTGAACGTAAGTCGGCCTACTGCATGTTAACTTTAAGTCAAACATGAAGTCGACGCCACAGTGGATGATACAGGGGAAAATAATAAGCCACCACATACTGCAAACTTTCCCTCAGTTCACTCTTACCAGCAGTGAGTTCAAGTGTTTCATGTGAACGTGCGTACTTGGCCATAGCCTCCAATGTTCCGTTTATTTTTCTCTGATTTATTATTTTTTTACTTAGCGTGTCAGCCCTGTGTGTCGGTCTTCCCTGAACTCGAAGGGGCTGGAATGTTGCCTCTTTCCCGACCCCAATGCATCTAAATTCAGAGGCAGTCTCATATACAGTAGAAAACACTTGTGTCGTAAGTGACTTGAATGCTGTGACGTATCCACAGCTGAGCACCTTCTCAGGGGAACGACGTCCAGCCGCCCCCAGTCTGTCCTCCAGAGGGTCTCCAACATGGACTCCACCAAATCAATTTCAGGTTAGAAATGGTTTTTAAAGAAAAAGTCACTGAAAACAGACATTTAACAAAATAACACAATTATTTCTAAGTACAAAAGTAACCTTGTTGAGCATGTTTTTATTAGAAAGATATTTTGATTTTAAAGAAAATACCTTCTCTTAATAAGGTATTTCAGTTAAAATTGGACTAGATCTAAATGTACAGTATGTAGTTCCTACCATTTATCATCTCTCAATGAAAATAATAGCAAAAGACCTCATTTACTGTGCATTGTAGATGCCTGACCTCTTATTATCTTTCAAAATAAAAGCCCTATACATATTCACTGTGACTACTTAAGTAAGCGGCAACATAATAAAGTATCTCATGGCTTCATTCACATTATGTTTAGTCATGTATATTCATCTTATTCAAGAGGTGAAATAAGGACAAGTATTGTTAATGTTGGTAAATGGGATATGACGCCACTGACAGGACACAACATGAAATAGATTGTATACAATGAATAAATATCCACACGTCAGCAAAATACACACAAGTTTAGTAACTTTTACAAATAATGACACAGAAATTTATACCAACTTTACAAATGTTATATGTAGTGTCTGCCAAAAGTCTGCAAACACTGTCTTTTATCATTTATAGATAGAGATCTGTATGTTCTTATTTTTATTTGCCGAAAAATAGGTGAATGTACACATTTATTTTTGACCAAACGATCAGATGGTTTCCTTTTTCATTTCTTTTCATGGATCAGTGCAATTGATCATGGGTTCCAGGGTTTTAACCTACATGTATTTAATCAGTAGCATGTTCTCTAAACCCGCTACAGGTATCTCATCCAGTCTACTGCTGTTTTTGTACCGTTATCTAAGCATATACAGATTCATGTGTCAAAATTAATCTTGATCATCTTAGGTACCGTAGGAACATGAGTCTCAAAGAAGGATAAAAGACTGTTCCCCAACTTTTGACAGGGTACAAGCAATGAAAACACAGGCCCTTAATACAGATGTAATATTCCTAAACTAAGCAGTTGCTTTTACTAAACCATATTATTTTAACTTGTTGCTAGTTAAACATACAGTACAATAATGAGCACAAGTCATTATTGTACTCATTGATTTTTATTCTAATTTTAAGAATTCTAGCCAAACAAACCTTGCTTCTCCTATGGGATTGTGTTTGCTCAATACAGGACAATTTGGTTATTTTCAAAGAACATTTGGCTTCTCTCTGATGAGGCTGATGCAGTGTATGTCAGCAGTTAAAAAAAAGAGTCCATACTTGATTTCTCTGTTTGACCAGTGTCCCGCCGGAGCAGTGAGGAGATAAAAAGGGACATATCGGCTCCAGACGGGGCCTCCTCGACCTCCCTGATGGCTATGAGCGCGGCCTCCTCGCCTCTCTCCTTATCCTCGTCGTCTCCCACCGCCTCCATCACCCCCACAGCACGCAGCCGCCTCAGGTACTGAAATTCACACTAACAACCCAATGACCTTTACATCCATTTTCCCTCTATACTGACAAAACACACAGCTCTATAGATGTTCATACCTCGCTAGACAAACCTTTAAGATATATTCAGTCTACCTCTAGGATCCAGTAAATCCTTCACACCTGTAACAGTGTTTTCTTTATTGTGTGTCTATTTAAGAGAGGAGCGAAAGGACCCGCTATCTGCTCTGGCCAGAGAATACGGAGGCTCCAAAAGAAATGCTTTGCTGAAGTGGTGCCAGAAGAAGACTGAGGGTTACCAGGTAGGGTACTGTACTGTCATAGATCCGTAGCAGCTGATTGAAACTTCTCAAAACAAATGAGTAATAAAACATAGCTCGAATACTAGTCTTGTTTGAAGCCAAGAGCTCACAGCTACAGCTTATTGTAATATATGATACTTTAAAACTCACTAAGATGCTTTACCATCTGTTATAGGTCATCACAGTATTGAACACAAGTCTACACAAACATTAAATTCACATTACCTGGGAAACTGAATATGAGTTAATGTGACATAAGATTATGATTGAGGACGTATGGATGTGTATGAGTATTATGTTTTTATCTTGGTTTTATTTTTTACTTATTCTAATATTTTCTTTTTACTTCTCTTTATTTTACTGTTTATTATTAGATGTGTTCTGTTTTTACCCTGAGCTTTGAATTTACGTGTATTTTTATATACAATGACTATAACAGGAAATCTGTCTATTTTCTTTTATCATTTATCTCTTTAATATTAGCTGTAATTGGATTTGTAAGCAGAGGAATTAAACTGAGCGTCTTTGCTATCTCACTTCATGTTTGACCTTGTATGTTGATGAATATCACTATCTTCCTAAAATAATTGCCAAAGTTTGTTTTTAGATTTTTGAGGAAGCTTAAAAAAAAACTTAAGCAGAAATTATTTTAGGAAGGCGATGATATGACAAATAAAAAGCCCCTGAACCTTTGAAACTCATTAATGCCTTTCAGCTAGATTTTACTTATTTTGTCGTGAAGCTGTATTTTCACTAAGGAATCGGGATCTGTCAGATGTAGAAAGCAGCAGTGACGTAAGAAAGCTGCGAGGGGAAACGTGGTTCAAACGTTCATCCATTCCTTCATGGCAGGATGGATTTCCCTGGATCAGATGAAGCCGTATAAATGTGTATTTTGTGGCTCTGTGCCAGTTCTAGTCCAAAGCGACAAGATGAGCTGATGTTTTCATAAAGCCAGTGATAACTAAAGAAAACAGTCAGCAGCACAGAAGGTCTGCACTGTTCTCACCCTCACTGCTTTATGAATGTTCAGAAAGAATAATGTTTGATCAAAAAAACAATAATGCATAACATTTAAAAATGTGCCATAGCTCTCTGACATGTGTCCAAATTAGGCTTAATTGTCGTGTTGCTTAGAGTTAAAAGAAAAAAATGATATAAAAATATTGAGCGAATCACCTTAGCTTTCCAGATCTGATATTCAGAATTTTATTTTCATTGTCATTATCAGTCTTCTTTTAGTCTGATATCCAAAAAATGTATGGATTTTAAATAGCTATTATGTCTCTGATTCAACTTCTTTGCAGCATCTTTAATCATCGAGACTGAAAATCTTTTAATTTACAAGTGCTCATTTCTCTCGAATCATATTTGAGTTTCCCTTGAAATGCAGCTTCGCAAAGTTTTTCTATAGAGATTGAAAACTTTATACAGGGATTTTCATTTTTACTGCAGATCAAATCAGCTCTAAATATTCATTATCAGCCTCTTTGGTCATGAATAATCAATACTGGTGCATAGTGGAAAGAAAAGTGTAAAAATGACTTGGAGCAGGGCCTTTTTTTTTCAGTAGTTGAAGTTACCTCCTATACTTTCATTTATCTTGGCTCAAATAACTTTAACTAACTTGGTTTAATTGAGCTTAAAGTCACATGGTTGAGTTTTTTACCTTCTGATGGAGCCTGGGTAGTTAATTCTAGCCTCTATAATAAGATAAACTGCTCCCACGCAGACATTAAAGTGGAATTTATCTTTTAATCTAACAATGCAATGTAGGGAATAAGCACCTCTCCAAACATGTTAAGTTGTGTTTAACTTGTTGTGTCACTTTACTGGTGTAATGTCACTGTCATATGCGTGTTATTTTTCAGGTTTTGTGTCGACTGCATCCGCTTCCTCCAACTCTTATCAAACGTGCGACTCAATAAATGTGTCTGCACTAACCTAGAAATGACTTGCACTTAGCTGAAAATCAACAAGTGTATCTTGTCACCGCAATGGAGAAGTGACATTTGATGCTTTTAAGTCATATAGGTTGTGGTTACCATGGTATATTTGGTCTTCTCCAGGAAGTGTGCGACATTTAACACATCCCATGAGTTTCCAATCTGACAAAAACAAGCCTTTGTCTGAACCACTACACTGCAGACACAGAAGTATATCTTGACTTGTATCATCATTTTGTGGGTTACAAGTGAAGACTCTTTTCAGATGTTTGAGTAAACATTGGTTTAGAAAAGGGGAGAAGACAGTTAAACTAATATGACTCATAAGACCGAGCTGCTGTTCTCTGCTTGAATCATTTTAAAGAGTTGCATGACAGCTGGATTTATACCGACCATAACGCTGGTGAAAGCTCAGTAAAAAGCCCATAATGCACTCCATCTGCCAGTGACGTTCATGACCCGGGATAAAATGTTACATCCTCGTAGTCCTGGTCAGCCTTGGAAATTGGTTTTCCATTGATTTTTTTTTGTGTGTGTCATGGACGGTAAATGTTCCATCCAGTGAAATCGGAGTGTAATTGGATTATTGCGTGGTTGAAATTTATTTTCATTTATTTATTTATTTATTTATGTATTTTTCAGAACATCGACATAACGAACTTCAGCAGCAGCTGGAACGATGGCCTGGCGTTCTGTGCCGTCCTCCACACCTACCTGCCTGCCCACATCCCCTACCAGGAGCTCACCAGCCAGGAGAAGGCAAGTGGAGCTCCCACAAAAGCCTCATTTATCACCGCTGTCCAATGGTTTCACTGTTTAACTTACACTCTTTTCTTTCCTCAGAGGAGAAACTTCACCTTAGCTTTCCAGGCTGCAGAGAGTGTAGGGATTAAATGCACTTTGGTAAGTTTTCTGTGACAGACATAAAGTCTTTACCCCCCAGTGCATTTACATCTAAAATGCCTCTACTTGGATTGTTTGTGTAAATGTATATATTCAGTTAATCTCAGTGTTATTAAGGAACACATGGGATTTCATTTATGTTTGTTGCCCAAATCAATGGTTGGATGTGCATCTTCTAATTATTTTTATGTGAAATACCAAAAGAAGTTTATCTTAAGTCACATTGATAAATCCAGAAATGTAATCTATAATCAAAGTTGCCTAATTGTGATTCCTATTGTTTATCTACCATGGACTAAATTCAAGTTTCCTAGAAATTTGAACTGTTTAAATTTTGGAGAATCCTGTGATTTTTCTGTTCATCTCATAATGGATTATTATTTTCATTACAATGAACAAACTATATAAATAACTGTGTTTATTTTGGTTTTTAAAGGACACTCGTTCATGGACACACATATTTATATTCTGTAAAATCTATTTATCACTTATTTATTCTTTACTTTAATAATGTATATTTTTTTACATTTTGAAGTAATAATAATTTTTTGGTCCTGAGTGAAAGTTGAAGAAACCGACTCTTATTTATGGTTGCATATTATTTGCAAAAAATGCAGCAGGCTGCAAACAACATAAGCCATGTACCAATGATGAAAGTCATGTAAAAGATACAAATACAAATTATATGAAAGACATAAAAAGAAACAAGACAAAAAAAGCACAATGAAAAAAAAAATCCTGCAATTTGAGATCTTATTCCACAAAATATACACAACCAGTAAAGAAAATAGGTCCTTGTGCAAAAAACAGATTATTATTATTAGTAGTAGAAGTAGTAGTAGTGGTGTTGTTACTATTATTTATTACTATTATTGCCACTGTTTATACTTTGAACTTATCTGTTTGAGTACCTTGTAGTATAATGTCCTTCAGGTTAAATAATGTTCAGTCTTTTGCGTCTTTCCTTCTTTTCAGGACATTAATGAGATGGTGCACACAGAGAGACCGGACTGGCAGAGCGTCATGACTTACGTCACAGCCATCTATAAGTACTTTGAGACCTGACGTCACCGTGTCCGTCTCCAGCTCCAGCCCTCCTGAGCTCTCAGCAACCTTTCAACCCCACAGTCAACTGTTATACCTCACAACCCCCCACCCCCACCCCTTTGCAACACCCAGTCCCGCTGCATGTCGGTCACATAAGCCCTGGATGCCGCTTTTTTTAAAGTATTTTCGCAAAACACTAAAGTCACACCAGAATCTGACTGGAGCCACGCATACTACCAGTCCAAGGGCTTGTCTGTACGTCTGCTGTTACACTGGTAAGGCATGAGGAGTGACTGGCGTGAAAACCTGCTGAAACGAGAGCAAACAGAGCAGCGATGAGAAGCTGCAGATCATCGACTGAAGGATCAGCACGAAAAACAAACTCAGTGCCTTTTACCTGACTTTTCCTCACATAATATCCCTCCGCTCTTTGCCCAGTTTCCAGCGTGTTAAAGGGGCATTCCTTCAAATCTGATGTTGAGTTCCATCTTTGTTTGATTGTGAATATTTTACGGGAAAACCTCCGCTTCTGTTCAACCAAAAGTCGGTAATGTTGGAATCCCCCTAAATCCTGAAAATCCCCTTTGAACGGAGGTGAGACAGCCTTTTTGCACCAAGTCTTCCAGACGTACGATACCGATGCCTCTCTCTAAATGGATAAAGTGCCTGTGTGAGTTTTGATGCAGGAGATCAGGAGGCAGTGTCTTTACACTACACGTTATGAAGCTGAAGATGAGAGGAGTTGCCAAAACACGTTTGAGAGCCTTTGAATTTTGCTCGTCAGGACAGACGGACGGATGCAGCCTCTCATCACTAATAACTGTTTGCCTCTGAAGCACAGAAATATGCTATATTCACCACACAGACACATTTTCTTAAGCAACACTAACACTCTCCATGACGTTTTTTCTAAACCTATAGCTGTATAATGTGACCGTTTGCATCTGTCGTTGTGCACTTTGTGTACAAAATAGATCTTTTATTAGGCACATACAACTCGCAGCATCAGTTCATTATAACCAAAATCTGAGTGAGTAGAATGTAGGGTTTTGTTTTGTTTGTTTTTTGATCACTTGTGGTGTGTTTTGTATTAGGGCTGCACTTGAGATGGAAAAAAAATATGGGAATAACGTAATAATATTTCACATAGAAAATAGAAATAAATACTTTTGAGGAAAAAAATAAAAATATCAATAAAACTGTTGTAGTATTTTGAAGAAAAATAGTTGAAGACATAAAATCACCACTTTGCAAGAGTAAAGCTGTGAGTTTTATCTGTTTGAAAGTTCTTTGTAAGGTGGCGGTACTAGATGTCAAATCTGCCCTGAAGCAACAAGTTCTAGTTCATGAATCTTAATAGAAATTTAGTAATTAAGCCTTAAATATTGTAGATGTAGCTGCTGGGCCCATGATGCTGCATTGGCTTTGGCTCGTATAATCTTACAGCTGCAGTAGTTGATAGTTTTTTAGTGTCACCAGACAAAAATTCCATAATTCCTTAATTACCTCTCAGCAAGACCTCTGCATCTGTTCCATCTGTGTATTTTCAGGCTGTAGATATTCTACCCCACGGCACCCTGATTTGATCTAATTCCAGTTTTTTCAGGTAGTGAGGGGTTAAATGCATGATTGACAGCTGTAATCACCAATCACTGATCAGTTTGTGTCAGATTAGACCTGGTGTGGTTGTACTGCTCTACTCCCATGTTTGACAACAGAAGACATCTATATTTCTCTTTAGTCTTCTGATTTGGACCAACAGGAGAGAGTGGCAAAAGGTTATGTATTCCCAAATCCTGCAGCTTTAACCCCTTTTCCACATTCAAATTTGACTTCTTTCTGTGAATATTATGACTTTTTTTTTTTCCTCAAAGTATTTAAATTTAAGGACTTTTTCTCTCAAAATATCTTGACTTTATTCTCTGAACAGATTTTGTTTCTAATCCTCGGTGTGGCCCTGATACGCCTTTTCGTAGGTTTTTGATTGACAGTTTAAAACAGAGCTTAGCTTCACCAGCCTCGAGCTTCAATTAGACGATTAGACTTCGTACGGTGAAATGTGCTCTAGAAACCCCACAGACAGATTAAAGGACGAATACACATTTTTGTAGGTCAATGCAGCAACATCGGCAAATGTTGCAAAGCAGAGTTACATTTTGCACATCCTACAATCTGATCTCTTTGTGCCATGGACTTTTATTGTGTGTTAATACTGATGCTTCTTAATGTGACTAATGGCTTTAGAGATGCTCTTCAGCACACCGTGTCATTTAATTAGTCTAAATGCAGTCGGATGTCTGACTGCTGTGTGCCTCGATACCAGTATCACTGTATTTATTTGCATGATTTCCCATCGTTGTAGTCAGGTCATAGATGTCATAGTTCCTTATTTGTGTTTCTGAGGTGTATATGAATTTACGTAGCTGCACTGAGATAAGCTTTTTTTTTTTTTTTGTATTCCACACTTATTTCCTGCCTTAAAAACATTTACGAGTGATACTGTGACACTTCAAATTGTGGTCGTCTCTCCCCTCACCAGGCTAATATAGTACAGTGCAAAAGTCTTAAGGCCACCTCTAGGTTGTGTTGTTTTTGCAGGTTTGAAATGAGAACATATTTATTTCTCATTCTCTTTTTGTTTAGATGCAATTAGAAAATACAGGGTATATGCACACAGAGTAAAAGACACATTAAAAAAAAAAACAAACCCAGATCTAAATGGGTTGTAAAGTTAAAGTCACTATTTAGTGTGACCTCATGACAAGAATCAGCACGAATAATTAGAAACATCTGACATGTGTTGAATCAGAGCTGGTATAAACTGAAGCTGTTTTTTCACCAAAACTTTAGTTTTTACTGCTTTACATACTTCACATACTTCACATATATCCAGGTTGGATGTTAATACACAAAGACTCAAACATCCACTAGCGACCAAAATCATCTCCTGATATAAAATGTTTAATAACTGCCGATCCACTAATCCTGGCCATCCATTTAAATAATGCAAATAATCTTTCCCGGTCATCAGATATGACCCATTCAGAGGCTCCGTCATCTTCTACAACATTGATTCCCCAGTAAAACCCATGGAGTTGAAACAATAACTTGAATTTATGTTCAATTAGTGATGTATTGGCTGAGAAAATCACTTTTTCTTCTGTTTTCTCTGTTTCTGATATAATAACCCTCAACTTTAATCTGAGCTTAAATGAACATTTACATGATCAGTAAATTAAGTATTGGAAAATATGTGATTTTCACAGAAAAATGCTAAATATAGAGGATAATATTATAATAAATGGTGATTAATCACTTAAAAAAAAGGTGAAATCTAGAGAGAAATTAATTTGCCACAAAAGTAGCACTGGGTCTTTATGGGTTAATACAGAGACAAATGCATGTGTGTGGTAATTATAACTATCACTAAACCAACAAACCTAATGTTGACCTTTGACTTTTGCACAGTACTGTATATGGACGCCTCCTGAGCAGTACTACAAGTTAGCAGCCGTTTTGTCTTCTTTCTTTTTTTAGGCTGTCTGAATTCCTTCATGTTTCTGGTGAAGGTGACTACACACTGTTTTGATTTGGATCAGAAGAAGCTGCCAGCTGGTATCAATAGCAACACGAGAAACAACATTTTTGTCTCGATTTAGAAGCACATCCTGTCGTGCTGTTTGCCACGCCACATAACCACACTCTGCGTTAGACATTCACCAAGTGAAAGTTAGCACAACAACGTTTCCTTTTGAACCAAGAGGAGATTGAGACTGAGGTATTCGATGACATTTGAAAGCGTCGGCTGTGGTTTTCGCGATGCAGAGGATTAGCAGCCAGCTGTTTCATTGTGTTCTACTTGATTCCACCGCTGGCCTGCGTGTTTTATTGCTCCCGACAGGAAAGTCTGAGAGCTACAGAGTGATTTGAAGCCTCTCGATCCTTGATGTGGAATGTGTTTTGATCACGCTTTAGTGATCCTGGGACTTTTAAGAGGTCCAGTGTGTGCTGATGTGGAGTGATTGATGAACACTGATCCCAGCCCTGCTGAGAAAAAGACTATAGACGGCTGGTGAAGTAAAGAAACGCATTCCACCTCCACATGATGCAGCCGTGAGCGTTCGGGACCTCTGATACTTATTTGTACAATCCCCTTTAAGTGTATGGCTTTACCACAACTAGCAAAGCAAATGTGAACACGTGCATTTATGCCATTAGTGGGTCCACTTCATCACGCTACGTTGAATTTTTTTTTTGTGTGTGAAAATGCTCTGAGAATTCCACCAAACCTGCTTCAGTTTGTCTTATTTTGTTTCCGTGTTGCCTACAAATACAGGATTTTCTTATTTTACAATCACATTTTACTGGCTGTAAGTGTGGATAAAAAGAAACTCCTGATCACACTACATGCAGTGTTGAGAGAGTCCCTTAGGAAGAGTAAAGCTGAATACATTGTGTGCGTGTGTGTTTGTGTGTGTGTGTGTGTGTGTGTAAAGGGACTAAGCTACAGTATTAAGTGCACACTATGATGATAATCAATTGTCAAAAATGCTGTCTGGTTTTGTTGCTTTATTTTTCTGGCAATAGTTATAAAAGATCATTGAAACAACCCTGTTTTCTGTTGTCACTGTGTCCAAACTTTCCATTTACATCATCACTAGTTATAAATAAGCAATATGTAGCACATTTGATTATACCAAGTTCAATTCAGAAGTGGCCTCTGAGTGCTTGAATGTATCATTATCCCCGAACAGAGTTTTGGGGATATTATGTTTTTGATCCAACCTCCGCTGCTGCCGCCACCAAATATCTTTCATGAGAACACGATAACTTGAAAAGTATTCAGTTCAGAAATGCCATATTTTCCATATTGACGAAATATCATGGAGAGGAAGAACTGATTTGGTTTTGGATGATTTACCATTTCTAGATTGGCCACAAGGGAGTGCTCAAAAGTTTAATATCCCTAAACACTCTTGTTCATATTTCTGGAATTATTTGTCTGATCAACTTCAAATCAAGTGCAAATGAAAGGTCATGACCTGGGGATGTCTGACGTCATGACATCATAGCTGTCTGAATAAAGATTGGGGGCGTTTGGGGATATACCCCTGGCCGTCCCTTCCAACGGCTTAAGCCTTGTTCAATAATGATTCTATGATTCTGGGCATTTGTAAGGATATTGTATTCCAAAATTACTAATATCTCCCAAATTATTGGTCCTATTAACTTGCTGTTTTCACTAGTCTGTTCCTTGACCAAAAATGCACGAGTATACCAAACTGTAGCAGTCAGTTCTGTACAGATTGTGAGTCCCAAAACACACAGTCCACTTCCCTTTTATAGTGTTTATGTATGATAACTGCAAGTTGTATTTTCCGCATATGACTGCAGTTTAAGCAAATTTCTCTTTAAAAAATAAAGAACTACATGCACACACACACATAATAAAAGATAAAAATAAAATAAGCTTTCTTTGTCCAGCCAATAGGATAAGAGCTATGATTCTGAACCAATCAGCCTCTCATTGGAAGGTAAAATTAACATAACCTCCTGGTAACTGGGGCAGTTAAAAAGATCAAACTGAGTGTTAATTCAGACACTTGGTTAGTCCGATCATTTTTATCAACATAAATGGTAAGTATGACATGTCAGTTTGTTAAATGTCAATGAGTTGTGGTAAAGCAATGTTTACGTTAGCAAGTACCTGAAGGACATTAGCATTTTATCGACTAGATGTTTGAAGTGTCATTTCATGTAAATGTAGTTGGATTATCTGTTAATGGTGTCTGTTTTTGGTCTGTAGATATTATTCATAAAGTGGAAGGTGAAATTAACTATGAGAATTAATAGTGTCAAATAGTAGACGATTAACTATGGTTGAACTAGTTAATTAAGTACTGAGACACCAGCCTCCTGACACAGGAACCTGATGTCATCATGTTCTCCTCATGTCTGCATGGGTTCTCCTTGGGTTCTCCTTGGGTTTTCCTTGGGTTCTCCTTGGGTTCTCCTTGGGTTCTCCAGTTTCCTCTGACCATCCAAACACAGGTATCTTAGAAGGTTAATGGTTAAAGTGTTCAACCAGGTGACCCTCAGGAGGTGAGACACAAATGCTCCATAAGGCTCCGATCAGGTGATTATTTGGTGTATTTTGCTGTTAGTTTTATTATTATCGGTTTATTTAATGTCTTTTATTGATTATTTTTCCTTATATTTATGATTTTCTTGCTTGCATACCCCACCTTCACCTGTTGGTAGTTGGACAGGCTCCAGTATCCGTGACCCTCTTCAAGATTAAGTTCTTAGGAAAATAAATGACCCCATTTTGTTGCTTATTTTGTACTTTTTTTTTTTTGGCAAATTTTTCTTCATTTTGTCAGGTTTTTTAATACATTTTTTTATTTTATTCATTTAGATTTATTAGCAGCATATACCCTGACTTTTAAATGTTGAATTTGGTATTCTTTTTCTTTTACGTGAAATGTACTAGTGTTTTTATTAGTATTGTGTGTATTTAATGTAGACTTTTGTAAATGTAACTTTACATACTGGAGGAGTATTGTAGATGTGTCTCACATTTCAACCCTAACCCCTCCAGTGCGTACTTCATTATGGGACCACCTCAGGG
>JAPTYQ010000030.1:12517865-12531236 GCA_029814465.1 Ostorhinchus cyanosoma | reverse complement strand
TGACACGAGAAGTCATTCCATAAACATGGCGACGAACGTAAATATCAGGTTGTTTTACAGATATATTCATTATTTTTTATTTATTATCCTTCTATCTCGAACTAAATTAAAAAATGATGTGTTTTCCTGGTGTGTCTACACATACCGCACCATGTTTCTTTTAAAACTCTTCTTCGTTTGTTGTAATATCCGTTTTTTTTATTCACCTGACTGTAGTTGTGAAAAAAGGTCTTTCCATTGCAGTTTTGCGTAATATACCAATTTTGCAACACCTGAAAAACCACCTCTTGCCAGCGCAAACACTTTTAATTGAAAAACAAGAGTTTTGTTGAAATTGTCGTTTTTCCATTTAGCAAATTTTTATGCACAAGTTATATTTGTGATATTTGAGGGTCAATGGAAAAGTGACTACAGTCAGAACTGGTGTTAGAGATATAGTAACATGACATGTAGAGGAAATTAATGTGATGCAGACAGAGATTGAAATTAAGTGCTTTGATTTAAAAAACACTCTATAATTTTGCAGGTACAAGTATTTAAAAAAAAAAAAAAGGATCAGTAAGTCCTGTCAGATTCTCTTGCAGGGGAAAAACAGTCTTGAAGTGAAAAAAAATCGCTTAATTTATGAATGTAGGCCAGGAGCGTCCAACTCATTTCTTCTGGGGGTTGCATTCAGCCAAATTGGATCTTTAGTGGGCTGGGCCAAGAAAGTAATGACATCATAAACTATAATAACTTTTTGTTTTAGTGCAATAAAAACCTTAAATTATGAAAGTACTTACATGTACAAACTATCCTTTCACAAAAACATGTGAACAATAATATATATATTTTATTTATATTTTTCATGGTAAGCAATGAACTATGCAAGTCATTTGTCTTTTCATGGTCATCAGATATGACCCATATGGACGTTCAGAGGCTCCATAGTTACTGTGGAAACACTGTCATCTTCTACAAAATTGATTCAACAGTAAAACCCATGGAGTTGAATCAATGACACTTGGCACATGTTTTATGTTCAATTAATGGTATATTTTACCGAAAAAGTAACTTTTTCTTTGAGTTTCTTTTCTGTTTTTGATATAATAACCCTTAGCATTAATTGGAGCTCAAACCAGATTTTTACTGAAAAAAAAAAAATAAATAAATAGGAAAAAACCATGTGGGAGCTGCCACAAAAATAATGCTGGGTCTTTATGGCTTAAGAATGCAAAATACTGACCATATTATTAGAATAAATGCTGATAAATTGATGAAGAAAAGTTCAAAATACAAAAAAATAAATAAAAATTGGATCTGTCACAAAAGTAGCACTGGGTTCATTTCAGAGTGTTTTAAAATCAAGTACCGGTCTTGTTGGGCCTGTGCATCAGTCCCTATACAGTATAAACACACAGAACTGAGACAGTGGTTGGACTGACATGTTTTTATTGTTTCCTTGGATGGAAGAAAAGTGCCTGTTTTGGTGTGGAGATGTGTGTGTGGGGGGAAAGGCAGAGGGCTGGAGGCTGCTCCTGGTCCTGTGGCTCCACCCAGGGGCCAAACAGGGTCATTGATCCCAGGTGTTGTGCCCCCCCCCTCAGTCCACAGCCTCTCCACTCTTTCTCTGTTGGTGGTCCAGTTGATGTTGGCTTCAAGTCCTGAGGTAGTGAGGGGCTGAAAATGGGTGACTAGAAGTGACGCTGGTGTGCTTTTCTGATCTGAAACGGGTGAGTGTTTGGTTTCTCTGATATAATCTTTATTGCTGGTGCTTCATGTGAATACCTATAAACTGGATGTATCTTTTACTTACACTGTTTCTATTGTTTCAGAAAAAAATCTCAAATTCTTTCTTTTTTTTTGTCTTGTTTTGTTTCTCTACACCACCACTATTGCAAATGTCTGAAGCTCTGCAGAGCCAGTAATATGATGTATAACTTATTCTGTCCATTGTGTAACAGATCAGTGCACAGGTGAGTGCACTGTGCAGTATTTTTGTTAACATACAAAGACATGACATCTGAAATGCAGTATTTACATATAGGTCAGAATATTCTCTTCCTTTGTTGCTTGGCATCTCTGCAGGAGGTTAAATGTTGCCCTCACAGAAGTTTCTCCTGGATGAGGTTCAGGTTCCTCCACTCTATACGCTGTGGAGAAGGATGACATCACATCATCATGACATCATCAAATCAAAAATCAACCTTAAAATAATTTGCTTTCATAATGTCATGCAAGATAAAGTCTGTGTATTTTTCCTTTAAATGACTTGTCAAGTACTGAGGGTTTTTGACTGGAGCACAGAGAGGGTAAAGGTGTGTCAAACCTGTCTAAAGGCTCAAAGTCTAGAAACTGAAATATGAGTTCTGATTCAGATTAAAATCAGACTTATGGAGGCATTATTTGAACTTTTACGGTTATTGTTGTGTGATGATATTGTAATGTATTAAATCTAAATTGTAGCATAAAAATGCTCCAGGAAGAATGGGTGGAGTAGTGATGCAAAAGCCAGTGGGGATCGAAATCAATAAACAAAACTAAGTGACCTGATTCTATAAACAAAATAAATAGAATTCCCATCAGAGTGTGACAGTGAGTAATATGAGCTATAAATGATAAAGGACATTCTATGAGGGGCTGTATAGGACTTTATTCAGAAACACCATTCACACTCACACATATGAAATGTATTCACACACAAATGCAAACTCCCAGTGACAGCTTGAGTTAGGAGCCATTCATCACAGACAGAGTTCATTTTTGGACAAACATTTCCTGCTTATGATTCTGACAGATACAAAAAAATTATAATGTTGGTTTGTCCAGCTTTTTCCTTTTTTCCCTAGTTCACATTTGCAACAATTCTTTTTCAAACTGGACACAACATGAACTCAAGTTTTATTCATGGTGCATCTGGCATTGATAAGAAAACTACTTTTAACATCACAGATTAAAAAGAAAACAATAAGTCCTCCAAAATAAACAGCATCTGTCAGTATAGAAATGTATTATACTTATGAATTACAAAGGTTTTATAATGTCTCATATTAATATTCTTGTGAGGTGCCATCATGACCTTAATACTTTTACAGGCAAACAGGTCAAATGTAACTGTATCACTGCATTATAATTACATATTGAACAAACATGTTTCCAAAATCCCCTTCTAGAGTTAATGTGTATAGAAAAAATACATGTTCACACTCGCCAGTCTTCTGTGTAATCACAGGAAATTTACAAATGTGGATAATGCGACACCATGTGGCCATTTGGTGAACTTACAACAGTGGTTGTAATTATTGTAATGAAGTGTTCTGTGGTTTGTTTGTTTTTTTGTACATATTTAGTATTCTATACAGAAATACATATATTTTAACTGCATCATCTTCTTTCTAGATGTAGTTGTTGACATATGTTTTCATTGTCAACCACGGTCTCCTGATAGTAAGTTGTTTTGATTGTTAAACACATCTACCTCCACAGTTTCTTACATAGAAAAAATAGATCAGATAATTCCTACTTAACATAAACAGTGATCTACAATTCAAAGCAGCATAAATAGGGACTGGTGAAATCGGGGTATCCTTTCTCCTTCCATCACAATTTGGCCAAAAATATGACTTAGGCAATTCTACCAATAAAGCTAATGATATGAACATTTATTATTTAACATCAATAATAATAATGAGCACGGCACATTTATATTTAATTATGATATTACTAGTTCATAAAAGACAAAAACTAAAAACGTGCTGTAACCTTTAACTTGTACTCAGTTTAACTCCGCTATTTTTCAGATTTAATATTTTTCATTCACTTCCTCGAACTACGTGTCTCCTAAATGGTTGCTGGAAATGTTATTTACGATAATCTAATCATTAAATTATGCATCTAGTGTTTCTTCATGAACTAAGAACACTTTAAAAAACAAATTGCCAGGCGATTATCCAGTAGTACCAGAGGTGCATTCACCATACCCTACATATTAGACAATTTGAGATCTAAATCCTCTCTCCTTTTGTTGGGATTATTTTTAATTTGAGACCACTTTGAAATAGATGACATTAAAATTGTTGAACTAAATGTCCCTTATTTCATTATCCTTATCCATCTTCTTACGTTTGTAAGGTCATTTGCTGCGGTCCCCGTCCTTCAAAGTATTAACCAATGGTTGAAGTTCGTGCTCGTTAGAGGCGGGTACTTAGGTTCTTGCCACACGCTTGCGTAATATGTTATGGTTTTAGCGAGCAACATGTCTGCCTCCATGGTACGGGCGACCGTCCGAGCGGTCAGCAAAAGGAAGATACTTCCAACTAGAGCCGCACTGACACTGGTAAGTCTATAACTATTGAAAAAGTTGTGTTTAGCATTTGGCGAGCTGTCTGGTTTGGCTTTAACTTCAGCAGCTGGCCGAAACCGTTACATGATTAGAAGTTACCTAAGCTAGCTAACCAGCTAGCATATGTGACTTAAAAGCTAAACGTCAAATACGTACAAAGATTTGTGGTTTTACAGAGCTTTATCTTTATCTTACTAACAAGATATAGATACTGACTGGTATTTACTCCCGATGTACTTGAGATCATCTAAATGTCGTAGAAATGGTACAAGAAGTTGCCAACTATTAGCTAACATGTCACTGGGTGATGAGTCAGTGAACGCCCCATGTCCGACATAGTGGTAAATTCATTTGCAGAAGGATTCAGATAAAATTCTAAACACAGAATATAGGTATCTGTGAAACGATACCATACGATAACCTACAATACGTAGTTTGTCATTAAGATTGGGCCTTAGTCCGTCTATTGGGGTCGTAATTCTCTAGCATTGTCATTTTTGGTACGTCACAAATAAATATCCAAATGTATTTTGGGTGTCTTTAATAATTATGTAACGGAATTCGATTTCATCACGTGAAAACAGCATGGCAGTCAGTTTTACTGTTTTATTTATTGGTTTATTTGTTAAGGATATTGTCCATTAACTCTCATTGCTGTAAATGCGCCCGAATTAGTCGAATGGCAGATTTTCATCTGTAGTCTCTGAGCAAATGTGAAAATGTCACTCAAAAACAAACAAAAAAAAAGGGTTACATGAATACAGTACTATGGGCCACAGATCAAAACTGTACACAAATATCTAAACTGAAAAATACTAAAAGAGTTTTGAATTGCAATTAACAAATGCATTGCTCATTAAAGTAATAAAAGTCAAAGGAGTTACAGAGTTCGACGCTGAGATGACATCACAGAGACAGGACATGGAAAGTGCTAATGTAGGCAACGCTACTTATTATTGAACCAGGTCTCTAAGTGAGTTTTGATCATATTATATGAGGTCATTTTTCTGATACGTGCTGGGTTACAGTCCATGGTCCACTTTTTATTAAACCTCCAGGTACATCAATAATGCTAACCCCACAAACATATAGCAATGGTTTAGTGGTCACAGATGAACTCATTATCTTTTAGACTAAGTTCAGACTGACAGTAGCTCTTCTGTCAGCAATTAGTGTTTTATTTGTATCTGTTCGGCAAAGAAATGATCTGATAGTGAATTATCTACCACTATCAAGCACTGCCAGTACTGCTAGTATAAGATAATATTTGTGCACTGTGTTCAGAGCTGATAAAGCCCTTAAGTTTTGGGATCTGCCAAGTCATGAGCAGAATTTTGTCCTGTTTTTAAAATTTGCCAGGGCTGTAAACAATAAAGGTATAGCCACTGCAATAATTATAATGCAAATAAAAATAACTGCAGAAACATTAACATCTGATTTAATTTTAATAGTAAGATTACTTGACTGAATTTGCAGGAGTTTTTGTAACTAGATAATAACACCAAGCAAAATTGACAGATGTTTGTTATTCAGAAGGCTGTGGTATGTGTCTGACGAAAAGCCACTGCATTGAAATGTGTCAGCTATAATAATGGCTGTTCTGTCCACTTTAGATAGTCCATGAACACACCATGAACCCAAAATCTTCAGTCAGAGCTGTAAATAAATTCCAACATCAATGTAGTTTTTGGACATTTAACTCCAACATGAAGATGTTATGTAAACTACAGGAAGACAAACCAGTGGATTGGCAGACCTTGGTACTGATGGGAGTGGTTTTTCCTGGTTTTACTGAATTTGAGAAAAACAAATGAAAATAATAGCACAGAAAATAAAAACAGATTCTTTTTTTTTTAAATGTTAAATTCCAGATTCTTTGGTTGATTACTTTAAGTAATCGGTTACTTTAAGTAATCAACCAATTACTTGAAGTGATTACTTTAAGTAATCAACCAACTGTCTTTCATGTACCTTTGGCTGAGCTCTTGCAACCTGTTTCCATTGCAGTTTTTTTCTGCAAATGGCAAATTGATTCTTGATTCTCTTGGTCTGTGATTCAGGTTCATGTAGGTATTTATTACTTTGCCTTGGAGGTTCAGCTCAGCAGTTATCTTCATTTGTAAAGTACATTTTCAACAGTTCTGTTTTTCTTTTTTAGGAGTTGAGATCATCTAAGACAAACACTGGCTGAATTAGTAGAATGAATTTTACCACTTGGACCATCCTCATTCACTAAACTTGGTTGTAGTGACTTCAGTCCACTAGGTAGCAATAACACACCTCTAACCTATTTGGACAAACTCATATATGCACAAATTAAAGAGAAGAAGAAGCAGGAGTGAAGCAGTGCTTCTCAGGTTTCAGTTCAGAAAACTTCATCGCCCAAGGTGGCAATTTGTCGTGTAGCCACCAGAACTACAACAATAAAACACAAGGTACAAAAACACAAAACATAAAGAGACAGCACACATCCAAACGATCAGATCAACAACAGTAAAAAGACATTCCAAAGCCTCGGAGGCCAGACTCGAAGCACATGGTTCAACAGGTCGATTGAGTTGGCACGAAAGAGTTTTTAAATCTCTTGGTTTTAAGCCGAGGTACCATGTACCAACGACCAGATGGCAGGAGCCTATACAAGGGGGCCAGCGGGTGAACAGGGTCAGCCAGGATAGACTTAGCCTTCCCGGTAGCTCTGGTCTTGTACAGTGAGGAGAGTTCCTCAAAGTCGGTTCCCGCAAATCTGCCTCAATCCTCACTATATTGTTGAGCCTATTCCTATCTCTCATAGTGAGGGACCCAAACCAGGTGATAGAAGGTTAAAATAGATTCAATAAAACAGGAAACCTTAAAGAGCCAATCATCCATCACTGAATTAAAGCATCAACTGATCTAAAAATGTTTAATACCTGTTGATCCATAAATCCTATCAATACATGTTTAATAATTGGTGTAAAATGCAGTTCATCTGTCAGGTTCCGTAGTGAACATTTAATCTGATCTTTTATGAATATCTACATGATGAGTAAATTGAATACAGGAAAATACCTGATTTATATTGATAAAATGCAAAATACAGAAGATAATATTAGAATAAATGGTGATAAATCACTTAAGAAAGGTTGGATAAAGAGAGAATTTCATTTTGGAATTGCCACAAAAGTAGCTGAGTTAATGAAGTGAACACAGTTATGGTTATGAAAGGCTAAAGCAGCCCCTTTATTAGCTTTGATAAAATTGTTTTCTTATCTATGTTTTCAGCTCCTCATCGTGCTTCAGGCCCAACATCTAGTAATATTGGTCCAGTTTTAGTTTTCTTTGAGATTAAGTCACCACATCCCTCTCATCACCTAAAGAACACATGAACTTTGTAGTGAAATGACACAATGTGCATGTGGTGATGTGATGTTTATGTTTACAGTAGGGGTACAACGGTACACGTCTAGATAGATAGATCTATCTGTGACGTGATCTGTCGATCTGATCATTCGATTGGATTGATTCAACTGTCATCGGCTGGAGCCGGCTGTGTGCTGCACCAAATCCATTTGACTTAAACAGAACTTGGATCCAGTCCAAGCAAGGGCTCATTTATGCTCTACATTAAAGATGCTGATGGATACTGATGGAGCGTTCCCTCCATCCCTCTGTGTATATTATGTATGGAATTCTGTCCATTTTCCAGGAGCTTGTAGATCCATACCAAGAGTAGCTGTGTGAGTTAGTGAAAAACTACAGACGTATTTCTGACAGCTACCATTTTCAATATTGACATTCGTATCCACATTAGTTAAACCTCCTCTATCATCACCATGTTTATTATTGAATTTTTTTCTTCTCAAAAACTTACTCTTCTTTGTGGTATTTGGCCAGTATGGTAATTTAGAGCAGTGCCCTCTGGTGGATTGACTGAGAAACACTTATTCCAATGTACAGAATGCATGGAAGTATGAAGGCAATGATGCATGACAGTGTTGAATCGGACATGCCTATTTCTGTATGTGAAGCAAACATAAATGGTCCCATCAGCTCCCAGTTACATTTCAGTGCTCAGCCAGGCTCTGCATCCAAAGTGTGCCGTGAACCATGGCTCAAGAACCGCAATATGTACCGAACCGTGGATATCCTGTACAGTTGAATCCCTAGTTTACAGTAAATGCCAGCGTTGTGATTATAATATGATGTTTTAATGTTGTGGTGTTGTCATAAGTTCATTAGGTTGTTCTGTTGTTTAATACCTTGTTGACATAAGACATCCTTTTTTTGGACAATGTCATAATGAAAAACATTGGATGGAGCCAGTCTGATTAAACCAAACCCAACTGGAAACAGACCAAATGTTCTGTAATATTTGCTTTTTTGTCCAGTTGCACAAACAGGGGTTACAGGGGTTAACACCACTGGGCTCATGCAGTCGATGCGTCCCCTATGCCTGAGTGTTGATCCAATCACACGTCTGCAGATGACACGTACCCCGGCCAAAGTCATAAAACCTATGGAATCCCATATGTTCTTTTTCCACACAGCATAATGTTTTCCTCCTTTTTTTCTCCAGACTCCTTCAGCTGTGAACAAGATCCGGATGTTGTTGCAGGACAAGCCACAATATGTGAGTACCTCAAACATCCAGTGTTTTTCTTTTCTTGCATAAAAGCTGAATATCTAATATATGTTTGAGTTTGTGCCAACTGCAGGAATCTCAGTTTAAGAAAGTCTTATATTTTTGACTCATTTCTTTAATTTTTAATTAATGAAATGTTCATAAACTGCAGGTATTTTTAACATAAAACATATCCAATTGGATTTCTTTAATATCTTCGTTCGTTTATTATAATACACTGCTGCTCATGGTATGAGATTCCATGTATCAACAGTTTAATATGTAATGGTATAATTTTTTTTAAGCATAAACATATCCATGAAGGTCTTTCCACAAAGTGAACATATTACTGATTTTAGAATACATATTTCAGTGTAAAGTGTAGGCAAATGTTATGAATTATATATTGTATATAACTGAAACAACACATCTTTCTTAAAGTAATCTTGATATTAACCCTTTTTTGGTTCAAATGCTGACATTAGCACATGCATAAACATGCTGACATCAGCTGGATTGATGCCAGAATAAACTACAATTCGTGCGAGGGGCAGAGTTGGTTGTGCCTGGCACTACTTGTTTATATTGAAACTGTCTGTGGTTTTGTTGTAGTTTTAATACTTTTCCAGGTGAGAAGATATAAAGTGTTGTGTTTACCTGCTGAGTTTTCTCTTTTCTCAGATTGGTCTTAAAGTCGGTGTGAGAACGCGCGGCTGTAACGGGTTGACTTACACACTGGACTACACCAAGGAGAGGGACAAATCTGATGAGGAAGTGATGCAGGATGGTAAGCTTCCCAATGTGCACCCTGAATTTGTTGGATATTAAGCATTGAACATTTCCTTGACATTCAGTTCCAAAGGCGCCTGGCGTCCATGAGTCTTCAAACATGTGTTATGCAGAAATACAATGTTCCAGGCTTGATTTACTGGTAGATGTTGGTTTCCTTGCAGGTGTGAGGGTGTTCATAGAGAAGAAGGCCCAGCTGACCCTCCTGGGAACAGAGATGGACTTTGTGGAGTCGAAGCTGTCCTCCGAATTCGTCTTCAACAATCCCAACATTAAGGGCACGTGTGGCTGCGGGGAGAGCTTCAACATGTGATGGTTAGCATCAGCGTCCGTCCTGCTGCTCCCGCCCCCAAACCCCTGATAAACTCTGAGACTGTGAGCGTTGACGAGGGATTTGGACACGAGGACCCGCGGTCATGCCTGAGTTTCTACCACAGCTCTTCCTGCCAAACACTCACACAAAGCTTCTGTTGTTATAAGGCCACATATTCACATCCAGTGTTAGAGGAAGCTTTTAAACCAGTCAGCTAATCAGCACCATCTTGGCAACACTGATTTTTAGGTTCAGATACCTCCAATGTCTCCACCTGCTCTTTTTATTTCTGTGCTCTGCATCTACACACCTCCCTTGGACCTCAGGAAGGACCACGATACAGTGTTTCTGATGTAGTGATTAGCTCTAATTTTACATATACGCACATTATATTTAGAGATTCAATGAAGTCACACCATGTTTTATTTTCAGAAGGACATGGTTCAGCATAACCTAAACCTATCCCTCAAGCACTGTAAAACAGTGTCACCATGTCCAACAGCCTGCAAAGGGGAAGAGCCAGAGTGTCTTGGACCGCTTTACCAGTGTGTATAGTCTTTAAACAGAAGTAAAAAGTATATATTTATCACTATGTGTAAATATTAAGAATGTAAATTCACCCTTGAACCACGCAAACGCACAAAAACACGCACAATAACATGTAACCCTCATAAGTAGAGTACATGGGGTGTTTTCTTTTTGCTTGATCAAAGCCAGGATTTATGTTTCTATAGACTGTGTGCTCTTATGATTTTTGACCTGTGCAATATGTCTGTGTACATATGATATAATGAATAAAACATAAAGTCATTTCAAGTTGTGTGACTTATGTGTTACATGAGCCCTGTAGACCTAAACTATCTACTGTCGATCCATTAATCTTATCAATCCATGTAAATAGTTGGTGTATAATACAGTTAACCGTCTTTTCATGGTCATCAGTTATGACCCATTTGGACGTTCAGAGGCTGCTTCATTGAGTGTGACTGGACACGTTATTGGCCAATTGAGGCACGTTGTTCATGTCACTGGTTATTGTTAAAGATGTGCATCTTCATTTGTTTCCAGGTGCAAATACAACAGTTTTGAACCCTCTCCAAGTGTTGTAACAATATATATTTTCCCTCATTGCTTTTAACTGCAGCTTAAATGAAATGGGTAAGATACACATGAAAAAATGAATTTAATTACGGACAATGTTCCATAGACCTGACAGCATTTCAGCACACTAGGATACACACTGGAGGTCTAGCCTCAAATATTTGGGTACTCATTTATATTTACAACACTTAGACCACCATTATTATAATTATTAACAATAATATCTATGTATATTCTCATTTGACCAGGTCATTGTTCTTCTTGATTCAACTGGACTTCAGTTGAACTGAGAACTACCAATAATAAGAAGAATATTACCATCTTCACATTATATATATATATATATATATAGAGAGAGAGAGAGAGAGATATTTAATGTGAAACACACTATTAACAAACCTAATAATGAAGATGGTAATATTCATTATTATGAATATATGTGTGTGTGTGTGTGTGTGTGTGTGTGTATATATATATATATATATATATATATATATATATAAAATGTGCATGTTTGAAGGATAGACAGTGGAATTTACATGTAAAAATAAAAGACTGAAAACACATACTATGTATTTTGATTTTAATTTAAATTAATGAATATTTTAAAATAGTGGTACCTGCGTTTTGGCGTACCCTAATGGTCATATGTGGTTATAGCACATCCCAAAACTGACTTTCATACTCTGCCATGAGCTGCCACATAGAGCCTTTCCTTACTGAGGAGTTAACACTGATCTAGTCTGTATGTGTGTGTGTTTATTGTGTGTAAATGTTTCTTCTATCATTTTTAGACTTAAATTAGACTAAATATATGCATTATTTCCACACGTTTACGTATGAAATTGCAGGATTTATATATATATTTATTTTATTTATTTATCTATATCTGGTGTAGAAACCATCACCTTTAAACTCTTCATCACTGACTCTCACACTGGAGTTTAACTCATGAAGACCCCAGTGTTACTTTGGTGTCAGTCCCTAAATGAATTTTTCTCTTTATTTCACATTTCTTAAATGATTCATCACCATTTATTCTAATATTATTCACTGTATTTTGCATTTTGTCAGTGAAAATCATGTATTTTCCTATATTTAATTTGTTGATCATGGAAATGTTAAAAGCTCAGATTACAGTTTTCAGGTTATTATATGAGAAACAGAGAAAATTGAAGAATAAGTAATTTTTTCAAATAAGATATCAGTAACTGAACGTAAAACATGTGTGTCCATCCACTGTCATTGATCCAACTCCATGGGTTTTACTTATGAATCAATACTTCAGAAGATGACAGTGTGTCCATGGTAACTACGTAGCCTCTAAACGTCCAAATGGGTCAAATCTGATGACCATCAAAAGATGAATAAATGTATTTTACACCAATTATTTAACAGCATTGATAGGATTAATGGACCAACAGGTATTAAACAGTTTAGATCAGTAGATACTTTTGGCTGTTTGTTTGGGTTTTTATGAGTTAATAACTGGTTTCCAGCCAAACACAGAGGATGTAATGACAGCATTAAAAGCATTTGGAAGGTTGAGGGAGGAGGAGCTGTGCTGTCATGGCGACCCTCAGTGTCATATATGCAGAGAGGTTTTTCTGCTCCTTCTGGTTTTGTTTTGCTTCTGTCTACTATTATGTCAAAACTACTGCACCACTTTTCATGACCCTCAGTAAAACAAGATACGAACATTTCAATTTGGAATAGATCCACTTTTTGATGTCTGGAGAAGAGCCCCGCCCACTCTGAAGGACCTCAGTCTCCTCAGGAGGGGGTCACGCTGGTCTTTCTTGAACAGGGTCTGTGTCGTCAGTCTGGTCCAGTTTGTTATGGAGGTGAACACCCAGGTATTTAATCCAGTCCACTATCTGAATGTCCAAACCATGGATGTTCACCTGTGTGTTCAGGAGGAGGTGGTTCTGCTCACACCAGTCCATGAAGACCACCACCCTGGAGAACATCTACACCGCCCTGGAGAACATCTACACCACCCTGGAGAACATCTACACCGCCCTGGAGAACATCTACACCGCCCTGGAGAACATCTACACCGCCCTGGGGAACATCTACACCGCCCTGGAGAACATCTACACCGCCCTGGGGAACATCTACACCGCCCTGGGGAACTGGAGAACATCTACACTGCCCTGGAGAACATCTACACCACCCTGGAGAACATCTACACCGCCCTGGAGAACATCTACACCACCCTGGAGAACATCTACACCGCCCTGGAGA
>JAPTYQ010000030.1:11970573-11981478 GCA_029814465.1 Ostorhinchus cyanosoma | reverse complement strand
CAGATCAAAAGTGTGTAGATGTCATAAAAATAAAGAACAGAACTGGTGGGGTTGATGTGGATCTGCTGTTTTGTTTTGTTTTTTTGTTTTTTTTTGACAAATGGTCTTTTCACTTTTTGGGGTTAAAAAAAAAGGAGCAAGATTTTTTTTTCTTTCTCCAAGGACCTCGGGTTAGAAAACCCTGTGAAAGCACCAGCTGTTGTTTCCTTTTGTCCGTATAAAGGCCACAGACCCAGTGGAAGCTGATACTCATTCAGGTCTGGATGTAAAACAAAACGGCCACAGAGGAACCAGTGGGTTCTTTAAGCCCTGATGATTCGTCCCTTCAGGCAAAGACGGTCCAATGAGAAGAGAATGTCTAATGGTGAAGGGAAAAAAAAAAGAAAAAAAGAAACCAACCTAAGAACTGTGTGTTTAATCAGACACAGGATGATTAATGTATTCATGTGGGCTGCCAGAGGGGCGGAGCCAAACAAATGAGTGAAGAAAAGCACAGAAAGGACACACACAAACAACAAGACCTTCACAGCTGATAATTTGAAGGGAGGGGAGTCGTCTATCCTCGACCCAACACTGTCATTTTCATTTTCATTCAGTGAACTTTCTTTTCTCTGTGTTGTTACTGTGATTGGCAGGTTCATAAATGCTCCAGTTGTTCAGTAACATCAGTAACTTCTGTCCCTCTGTTTATGTCTGATTATTACATTGAATGCTTGAAAACCTCAGATTGACATGCACTCATGTTTATGTGAACTTTATATAATTATTATACCTCTGTTCTATGAGGAGCAGGTCATTTGTTGATTTGAAGTAACTCCATTTCCAAATCAGTGTCATCAACTCCTTAAAACCAGAATCAAAGTATATTTTAAAAAAGAATTATCTCAGTTTTTTCTTTCAAACAGATGCGTTGAGGTTGTTATTTTGACTATATCACATAAAACAGATAAAACTGTGGGTATAGATGCATTGATTCAATAACAGACATACTGATCAATAATAATGAAAAAGTAGTACAACACATTTTCTCATGAGATGGAAATGGTTTTATTGATGCTGCAAAATTATTTTCGGTACATATTGAAAGTGCCCAAACTGTTATTGGTGGAACACAAACACTATCTCAGCTGATTTTGTAATGGTTTGATTCGGGGATAACAATAATATTTTGGTTTCACTTACGAAGCTAAAAGCATCCATTTCCATACGTTTTTGGACAGAGAGGAGAAAGGTGCAGAAGAAAGGGGAGTGGCTTCTTCTGCTTTCTGACAGGAACAACTCAAATCCCACAAACCATGTCAGTAAATTCATAGAAATGACTCACAAGACATACAGGACATGCACAAACAATGAAAAGGTTGTGCTAAAAAGCTAATATTTCACACTCATATCTTGGCTGAATCTTTTATGGAAACTGTTTGATGCAAATTTGTGAGCGGAGGTTAAAGGTTAATACAGTGTTTTTCAACCTTGGGGTCGTGACCCCATGTGAGGTCGCCTGGTAATCAAATGGGGTCGCTGCAAATTTAAAGTAATTGATAAAAAAAAAAATTACTAATAAAAATATTTTGTAATGACTCAATACATATTTCATTCAAATTAAAACAGTTAGCTAACACCAACAAACCACCGACTCCAAGCATGAAGCGAACTCCAACACAAATGAGACCTAAAGACATGAGCACAGCGAGCATGAACTCTACATAATATATGGATGACTGTGGTCCTAATGCCACTGTGGGCTCCGGCCCTAATGACAACAAGATGAAATATCTGTAAGATATCTATAGATATTCTGATGCCTCTGTGAACATGGGTCTTTGCTCAAAACAGATTCCAACAAAAACCTCTCGTAAACATATATAAAGGTTTCACATGGAATCTTTAAATAGTGAAGAAACAGGTTTTGATCCATGTGTTGTTCAATCAATCAATCTTTATTTATACAGAACTTTTCATACAATGAAATGTAGCCCAAAGTGTTTTACATATAAAATCAGTACACCCCCCCCTCCACCACCACCACACATACATACAGTCCTGGAAAAAAGTTTTCAGACACCGTTAAAATTTTACACAATCTCAAATATAATCATGAAATATCTGCAGAAAAATATTTGTTGTGTTTCAAAAGACGTGGCTGCATCAGACAAACAGATGCAAATGATTTTGTTTTTGTTTGTTTGTTTTTGTTTATAAGAAAAACAATAACAAAACTAAATTATTGACAGTTTCATTATGTCATGTCCTAGAGGTTTTTCTGCTGAAACATCCAGTTTGGACCTGGACAGAACTGAGCATGTGCAGAAGGAGCATGTGGGTTTGGAGAAGGGAACAATACTGGGCAGATTTCAGTGACTTAACAATGATTCTTATGTAATAAATCACAAATCCATGGGGTGTCTGAAAACTTTTTTCCAGGACTGTAAATGTGCACAAACACACACACACTGAAATAAATAAAAGAAACCGTTTAGTGTTTGCCGTCTGCAGCTCAGACACATTTGTGAATATTTACCTTCTGCTAATCTACTGTTGGGTTTGGATGTTTGACTGGTCCAGTAAATAGGTTCAAGGTTCAAAGTCAGACGCTCATCTGTTTCCGTCTCAGATGAAGAGCACAAGCATCAGCAGAATGGACTGGAATAACACAAAGACCGTGCATTTCATCTGAATATAAAAGGGAATGTTTATGTTTTTTCATCTTATCTGAAACACTCAGACAGTTTTGGCAGCGACACAGGAACATGCATGCGTTGAAGGATTACTGCAGACTTTATCCATTTGACTCACTTCACTGAACAGATACTGATAAAAGGTACAGCAGCGTGTGGTTGGTATTATTGACGTGTTGGTTTATTTCTTTTGAGGTTTGGCCAGTGGTTCCAGGAGGTGAAGGCTGAGAGGAAACGGAGGTTTACCTGTTTGACTGATCCACACCAGGGGAACCAGTTCTGCAAAGACTCACTAATCCCATTTAGTGATTAAAAACAAAAAAAAAGATTAATTAAAACAGAGTTTTACAGCCATGAAGGATCAGTCACTTCCAATGTGTGACGGCAGAAGTTCAAATGTATGTTCTGTTATGTAAGTGAAAGTGAACCTGTACTGGTCATGTTTACCACATTTACTGTGTTTTATTTATAAGTAAGAGAAGCTCAAATTCAGTAAATAATCCCCATAAATCCACACTGGACCTGTGAACTAGGTGAATTATGGGCAGGGTCAGAACCTGTGACAGCAGCCATTCGCTGTAATTGACGCACCATCATTGAATCCAGGTGGTTGGTGCCAGTAAACCAGTATTAGTCAGTGAGACAGATTGAGTCAAAGTCCGTATTGGTGTTTGTTGTTTGTTTAATCGTAACCTTTCCACTGCACCATTATCCTAGAGACGTGACCCAGAACTGGGCGATAACAGTGGTCTCCAATTTTTTTTTTTATTTTTTTTTTTTTTTTAGAAATTATGTGTTTTAGAGATAAAATGGGCAAAATGTTAAGCATTTTAATAAGATCAATTGGAAAACAAATGACCAAAGTGCTGGTTTACTGTTGGTTTCAGGGTATATGATAAAATGTTATTACACATATATATCAGGGGAGACGTCCAGATCCAAGAGTTGTTGTCACTTCAGACGGAGGACTTTATCCATTCTGTGCTAACATTTGTGAAACGGTAAAAGATTCTGGAGACGTTAGCAACACCACTATGCTCAGGGTATTTCTGACGCACAAGTTATACATCACACAGTACGCTTGAATTAAGCAAAAAAAAAAATAAAAAAAATCCTGACTTAAGCAAAAACTAATCTGCCAATGGAACAATTGAAAATTATCTTAGTGAGATTTCTTGAAATAAGATTTTACAGATCTATTGTTTAAAAAAAAAACTTCTTATATCTCACTGAAAAGTTACTGGCTGGGGACGGATATTACAGTTAGAAAACTTTGCATGGGTTAATATATAATAAATACTGATAATTTACTTGGTATTGATTCATTTAGATGTCATCACAAAAACCAGTTGTGTCTTTATGGGTTAAATGTAACATCAAACAGTAGTGGACAAACTGTGGAAAAGCTTCAACTAATGCATTACAATTAAAATGTAAGTGAAATGCAACACACTCCCCCGTAAACACATGCACGCACGCACGCACGCACGCACGCACGCACACGCGCGCACACACACACACACACACACACACACACACACACACACACACACACTCCTGTGCTCCGTGCTCCAGACAGAACTAAATCCCTGTGGTAGACTCCGCCCTCCTCTGAAGTCCCTGTTGTAGGCTCCGCGCTCCTCTGAAGTCCCTGTTGTAGGCTCCGCCCTCCTCCTCTTTTCCTGCAGTGTCTTTCCTGTGACATATGAGCAGTTCAGGGAAACAGTGGCTCAGCTTTTCCTCGTTCATACAGAACAGCTCAGATGGACACGAGCAGCAGTGGAATACATGTGGATGTTTTCACAGCGTCCTTCCATCCATGATGACAACTCTTCTTCCTCTGTACAAACATTAGCAACAAGAATAAATACTTTACATTTGAATAAGTTCAACAACTGAATGGAAGCCAATAATCTATATGAACAGTTTTAATAATTTTACTGTTTCAAGCTAACAAACATCATACAAGTGCTTTCCATGAACTGATCTGAGTCATTTGTAGATTTTATGTGTATCTTTGTGGGTACTTCTGCAGTCACAGCAGGGTACACTTTAGGGAGAGTAGGTACAAATACAGCCTGGAGCTGGAGAGCCGATAAGAGGTGGGGGGGGGCAAAACATGACAAATTCACAGGGCCCAATATTTGTGGGGGCCCCATAGAGCAGAGGAGGGGGTCCAGTGGAAACAGGTTAACAAGCACACACAGGAAATCATTTGGTGTCATTTACAGGAAAATGGGTGAATTTCAGATGAGAAACATTTACAAACTCATAATACAAATAGATCAAATCATTAAAAAAAAAGTACTTTTTGAAAAACATGTTGGTGAATCTGTCAATAATAATACTACTATTGCATCAGTGATGAAATCTCTGATGGAACTAATGATCATAATTGGTTTGTATTAGTGCTGTCAAATGATTACAGTTTTAATCAGATTAATCATGGAGTTCCTGTGGATTAATTTCGATTAATCATGATTAAATATCATTAATTTCTTTTCGCTTTTAATTTATATTAATCATGTTTCATTTTGCATGAGCAAACAGACTCAAGGAATAAGGAAATATATATGCACTTAACGTGACCACGACGAACGCCTGCTTCACCTTAAAGTTCTACCTCTAGCTGAAAGTGCTTCAGTGAAAAAACTCCTTCCTGCAGAGTGTGTCTAATACTTTATGTGGGTCGACTGTTCCATCTTGGGGTTTTTTTGTCCTCATATTTCCATCCAGAGCCAACATGCTTTTTAGTGTCTTCCATCTTTATGGGCTGGTTCTGCTGCCTGTCTCTACCGGATCAGCTGAGCATTTGTTCATGTGTGATGCTAACTCTACTGGGACAAACTGACACAAATGCGTTGGCAGAGACGTTCAGTCATTCTGCTGCAGATGACTTCATTGGATTAAAATTTTTTATCAGATTAATCATGGTGATTGATTAATCTGCGTTAATTTTACAGCCCTAGTTTGTATAGAGTAGTGGAAAAAAGTTTTTGCACACCCTTAAAATTTTACACAGTTTCCAATATTATCATGAAATATCTGCTGAAAATTTTTTTTCGTGTTTCAAAAGATGTGACTGTATCAGACAAACAGATGCAAATGATTTTTTTTGGTTTGTTTTTGTTTATAAGAAAAAAAAACCTGAATTATTGACAGTTTCAGCATGTCATGTCCTGGATGATTTTCTGCTGAAACATCCAGTTTTGACCTGGACAGAACTGAGCATGTGCAGAAGGAGCATGTGGGTTTGGAGGAGGGAACAATACTGGGCAGATTTCAGTGACTTAAGAATGATTCTTAATGTAATATATTACAAATCCATGGGGTGTCCATAAAATTTTTTTCCAGGATTGTACGAATATATTGCAGGACTAAATATTTGCAAATCCATCAGTGTTAAAGACATTTAAAGTCCATTTAAGGTGAGTTTAGAGTCAGTGCACAGATAATTCAGCTGCTCTGATCGAACCACAGATGCTGTCCTCATATGTGTAACGTATGTCATGACGATCTGTCATCCTTAAACGGTTAAACACAGACATGTGAAGGCCGTCCTGCTCCATCAGCTGCAGCACTAACAGGCCTTTAGCACTGACGCTGCATCACCAGTCCTGGTCTCAGACGCTTCAGGAACTGGACCACTGTGGACCGTCCTCTGCTCTGGGTTCAGCCAGGGTGGGTTTAGTCCACATCAGTGCACTTTAGAACACATTCATCAGGGTTTATCTATTGTGATTTATAGATACTTCCTGCCCTGAAAGACTGAAATGATTAAATATAGGGTATTTGTGGAGATAAACATGCATGTGAACATTTGAGTCTCACTTCTGTTCATTACTTTGAGTAAAGCTGGGTGAAACAGCTGCTTTGGGAGGTATTTGGAATAAAAAAAAAAGAAAAAGCAAACCAAAGTCAATAAATAAAAGAGGTTTTGTTTACTTTGGATGGTTCTTCAGGCCAAGTAATTGCTTCCTGTTGTAAGCAGAAGCCCTGTTAACATCAGCACTTCCTTTATTGCCACTTGTTGGACTTCAAACACAGACATGGTCCTCGCTGACGCTTCAGCTGAAACGCAGCTCAAGGCTTTGGATGTGTTTGCTTTTAGGATTTGACTTGAAGATGGTTCCAAAAGCCACGGCAGGGAGCACAATAGGAAGAGAAGTGAGCATTAAAGCTGTGCACACTGGGCCTCTGCGGATTATTGACTAATCTGTTAAAGACGTAAAGGAACCATAATCACACAGAAATCATCCACATTTAGATGTAAGAGAACCATCGAAATGGACCAACAATAAAAGCTTAGATTTTTTTAAAAACTGTTCAAAGTGAAGTAGGATAACAACACTTAGACTTAACGGACAGAGAAGAAAAGAAACCATTAATGGATCCAGTCTGTTTTAAACATTAGTTCCACTGTTGTGTTTCACACGGACGCTTATTGTGACGCACATGACGCCAGGATCAACACACAGTTAGATGTTAGTTCCATGTTCAGTTGGTAGAAGTTAATAAGTTGGATCCAAATGTGTTGTAGACTGACCTGACAGACTGTTTAGAGATGACACTGACTGTTTGGTGTTGTTCAGATCTATAGACATTTTCATATATACTTTTATACTGTTGTCATTATTTCTCTCTATATATACGGTATATTTACATATACTTTTATACTGTTATTATTTTTATTTCTATATAGATATTCTCATATATACTTTTTTTTTTACTTTTTGTGGTCATTGTTTCTGGTTCTGGTCAAAAGATTTTCACACGTCTGTTTCATGCTTGTTTTTGTTTTGGTTTTTTAGATGTTGAAATAATTGTTTAATTGAATCGAATAAAATGATCAATTTTTGTTTACAAAAATAATCGATCGCTGCAGCTGTAGTCCAGAGGATCTGCTTTGACTGAACCTCTGTCCCACGGCTGCCTTTGCATTGATTACATCTGTCCCGTTTGTGCTTTGGTTAACAAAGCCACACACACACACACACACACACACACACACACACACACACACACACACACACACACACACCAGTCCACCATATTTATGACCTACAGTGTGTCCAGGGGCTGCAGTGGTGGCTGTGAAAGGAGAAGGAGCATAAAAGACTAAATGAATGTGGGGGGGGGTAACGTGGCCCTGGGGGTCGGCTTAATGGAGTGAGACCCCGGCCCCTATTGACTTCCACTGCCAACCTATTAACTCCCCACAACTCCCCGTCTATGACCTCATTATTCATTTTGGGCTGAGGGCAGAGTTCCTGTTTCTATGGTTTATGTTGTTTGTTGACTTTTATTAGAAGGCGACTCTTAATTAATTAGTGCTGAAAACTGTGTGTAAAACTTGTATCAGGGTCAAACTTCATCATGTTTTCTCTATCAGCACATACATTACATACAGCAGTCAGAAGAACCTGTTTTCACCTGGAATATTTCATGTGCAGCTAGATTTACTTACTACATTTCTCTCTAAATTTTTTCAAAATGTAACCAATTGTTGATAGGATTTTTTTTTTGTTTGTTTTTTGTCATGTGTGTCTGGCAGATATTTTGCAGGATGATGTAGGATGGAAGTGTAGTCCAAAGTTCAGCCATAGCCTGGTCAACAGTGAAAAGACATGAACTAACACTTTCTATGAAACCACTTGGACTGTGGCTCTGTGGGTGAGAAGGCCCCAACACATTCTGAAAAAGGGCATTTAATAATATTATTAGTGCTTAGTGGCCGTGTAATTGATTTATTGCCTATCTTGGTCAGGACTCCTTTGTAAAAGAGGTTCTTAATCTCAATGGGACATTTCCGGGTTAAATAAAGGTTAAATAAAATACATTTTAAAAATCACATCTCAGTATTTGACACCAAAACAACATTTTCCAGTTCAAACAGTAGACGACTAAATCACTAAACCAACACATTCATAAGTTTAATCCATTAAGACCCAGAGCTACTTTTGTGGCATTTCCAAAATATTTTTTTCTCTATATTTGACTTTTCTTTAGTGATTTATCGTCATTTGTTATAATATTATTCTCTGAGTTTTGTGTTTTTTCAGAGTAAATCATATATTTTCTTATATTTAATTCAATGATCATGTAGATGTTCTTAAAGGTTCAGATTAAAGTTGAGGGTTATTATATCAAAAACAAAGAACAGTGAAGAAAAAGTGACTTTTCAGTTAAATCTCTCATTAATTGAACATAAACCAGTGTGTCCATCCACTGTCATTGATTCAACTCCATGGGTTTTACTGGTGAGTCAATGTAGTAGAAGATGACGGTGTTTTCATGGAGCCTCTGAACGTTCAAATGGGTCATACATGGTGATCATGAAAACATGAACAACTATATTTTACACCAACTATTTACATGTATTGATAGGATTAATGGATCAACAGGTATTAAACAGTTCCATCAGTAGATGGTTTGATTAAAGATGGACGTTTGGGTCTTTATGGGTTAAACAACAAATCCTGTTTATTACTTTATATAATCTATTAACATTGGGAAAAAATCTAAATCTTATTAAGTGTATTTTTCTCATTTCTATTCAAAATATCTCATCATACTTTAAATAAGACAGAATCACCTAAAGAGTAACTTTTCAGGGAGATATAAGAACAGATTTTTTAGACAATTAGATCTGGAAAATCTTATTTCAAGAAATCTTACCAAGGGTTAGGGTTAGGGTTTTCCCTTGTTCCATTAGCAGTTTTTTTTCCTTTTTTTTGCTTGATTTAAGCAAAAAAAGTGATGACATATTTAAATTATATTATATTATATTATGAAATTATATTATATTATATTTATTATAAAATACACTTGGTAAGATTTAGATTTTTGCAGTGAACATATTGCTTTTGTAGATAAACAGTAGTTTTAAGAACATTCCAGAAGAGTGATAAATAAATATCCATGGCCAACATCATGAAGTGACATAACATTTCAAATGATAAAAAAAAAGAAAAAAAGACAAACAAAAACGGTCCTGTAACTGACCTCAGTCCCTCTTTCCCTTTTTCGTGCTTTTGGGTGTCTTAAAGCGGATGGATTGTGTAAAATGGTCTTTCTGCACAGCAGTTCATGAATGGGGTCAGATGATGCTTTCTGTTTCACCTTTTCTAACCCCTGGTCTTCTCCAGTGGTCTACGGTCCACAGGAATCCATGACCCCCACTGAGTCTGTCCATTTATCAGACGTGGACTCACTCATCTCAGCTCTAAACCCATTCTCTTCTGGAGTGTCGGTTGGTGACTCTGCTTGGTGGTAATAAGAGCATTAGCATTAGCATTAGCGTTAGCTGCGGTGTTGATACTCGCCGCAGTCTGGTTTTCATTTATGTGGTACCGTAGACTTGAATAACTGTATCCAAACCCTTTGTGGTACAGTTTGAACACAACAGTGCTCTTTTGTAGGCGTCCATCCTAACGTTTGTATGCGTAAATGTTCCGTCCACTGGGCAGCGCCGCCTCCTCGTCATCCATCACAGCGTTCTTCTTCTGGTTTTTAGTGTCCAAACGTTGCCTCTTCCATTTGTTTTCATTGCATCGTGATAGAAACCCGTGGAGTGACAAATACTCTGTGTTGTCAGGAGTGTAAAAATAAAATGTGATTAAATGCGTTTTTTTTTTTTTTAATTGCGTTATTTTTCCTGTTATTAATTAATCCAGATGAAGGCGTTAAAGTCAAGCCCTAATTATTACTAATAATTATTTGAAAAAACACAAATGGAACCTGATATTCAGACAAACAGAAACGGAAACTGATGTGTTATCGAAGCCCCGCCCCCCCCCACTAGCCCTGCATGTGTGTGTGTGTGTATGTGTATGTGTGTGAGCACGTGTGTGTGTGTTTGTGCATGTGTGTGTATTTGTAAATGTGTTTGTGAATGTATTTGTGCATGTCTACGTGTTTGTGCTTGTGTGTGTTTGCGAATGCGTGTATGTGTGTGTGTGTGAATGTGTGTTTGTGCACGTGTGTTCGTATTTGTGCACGTGCATTTGTGCAAGTGCGTATGTCTGTGCATGTGTGTGTGTGTGTTTGTGCATGTGTCTGTGTGTTTGTGCATGTGCGTATGTTTGTGCATGTGTGTGTGTTTGTGCATGTGTGTTTGTGCATGTGTGTGTGTGTGTGTGCATATGTGTGTGTTTGTGCGTGTGTGTTTGCCAGTGTTTTTGTGCATGTGTGTGTGTGTTTTTGCATTTGTGTTTGTGAATGTGTGTGT
>JAPTYQ010000030.1:11830626-11841396 GCA_029814465.1 Ostorhinchus cyanosoma | reverse complement strand
AAAAAAAGCATGTCAAGTACCCCCTGGGCTTTTTCCAAGTTCCCCCTGGGGGTACATGTACCCCTGTTTGAGAATGACTGTTCTATTTATACGACCTGTTCTGTACATCTATATCACAAAAGCCAAGTGGCCTCTGTGTGCATGTATGTGTGTCTGCTTTACAACTGATAAACAGGGCAGATCGAGCCTTTGCCTTTTGCAATATTGATGGATTTTAGGTCAAAGATAACAGGCCAAAATGGGGGTGGGTGGGGGTTTGGGTGACAGACCATAACAGACCATTCTGCGCAGACTCCAATCAGACGGACCGGAAATCAACAGATCCAGACACAGAACGGCAGTAAGTCATAATAAACTGTCATGTTCAGTCCTCTATAAAAGTCTTATGCTGCCTTCAGGTGCTACCGGGAATAGTCAAATTCAATAAACCGTCATGTTCAGTCCTGTGGCAAAGTCTCTGGTCCACATTGACGTCAATACTAAACAAAAATGAGGTCCATTCTATTTCTTCCTAATCTGTGTGTTCCACCAGTAACTTTAGTAAAATCATCCAGTTATGTGACTGTGACTGTGATGACGTCATACAGTGACATTACTGCAAAACCCTTTCAAATAAATATACAACATCACTATGAAGGCATTGTTTTCTGTTACTTTTGATTTCAATACAAAACTAAATGAGGTCCATTCTATTTCTTCCTAATCTCTGTGTGTTACATCAGTAAGCTTAGTCAAGTCATCCAGTAATGGGAATGTGATGAAGTCATACAGTAATGATGCAAAGCCCTTTCAAACACACATAGAAGGGAACTGTGAATGCATTCTTATCTATTAGTTTGGATTTCAATACTAAACTAAATGAGGGCTTTTCTATTTGTTCCTAATCTGTGTGTTACACCATTACATGTATCTGTGATCCTCATTTTATCAACTCTATTGCTTCTAGAACCCAAAGATTCCCCACGGGCCAATGTTCTAGTATATACATGTACACATACAGAATTGTAATATGGGGGGGGGGGTCTGTGACACTTCCTGCACCAGTTGGATTGTCAAAGTGCAATTAAAAGCACAAATGGGTGAAAGGTGTTGGAGTTGAAGGGGATGTTGTTCAGTGTCGTTCCACCGCAGGCCTCTGCTCCAAAACACACACAGGCCTCTTTCTCTGCAAAGTGGAATCAAGCCCCGGTGTCCTCTGGGTAGATGATGGGCGTGGAGTTGAGCACAGCTGCATTGCAATATGGGGATTCGACGTGTAGCTGTGCTATTCTTAGCTCCGTGACAACATGGCCATGGGTGATTCAGTCCAAACGGTGGAAAAGAAAAGAAGGGGATTACCGTGTGGACATTAGAATCTACATTCAGTTGTTGTCCAACCCAGTGATGACGTCAGCACCCTGTGATGAACATGTATAAATGTTGAACTACATGGCTGGATCATGTTGTGTGTTAAATATTATAAGATATTTTCAGAGTCGGATCCCCAGTACAACAGCCACCCTTGGCACTGAAAAATGGGAGGGGAGAAAAAGCACGTGTACTGGGCGGGTTTACAGCTAATCCACCGTCCAATCACTGAGCAGGATATTTGAATAAATCTACATAATTTGAAGAGGGCGTTAATACTAAGCGCTGATTGGCTTAGCGTAATATAAACAGCCAATCGGTTAAATGACAGACGCTCAGCTGGCCGATAAGTCCCGCCTCCTTGATATTACACCAGCAAACCCCGGAAACGCCGTCGTTTAAAGAGACAGAGGAGGAATTTTTTTAGGCAAAGGTTGAAACAACGAAAACAGCTGCGAGCACAAAAAAATACAAGGCACAGAAGAGGAGAGACGTGGTCAGCCAAGCAGCGAGCTATGTGGCAAGAAAGAGCTGGATTAGGAGCCTGAAAGTGTCCGATGTTTCTACACGTCAACTGTCCGGCTAAGGAGGCTAACAGCTTTTAGCATCGAAGTCTTTTTTTTCGCCCTGAAACGTTATTACCTGAGCGGAATCCGACAACGCAGCAGTGAGATAACAAAAAGGCCAAACTCCCAAACGACAGGGACGCGTCCGTTCAGACCTCTGCGTCTCCTCAATCCAGCTTTGTTATAAAGTGAGTGGACTTTTAACATCTCTGCTTCTTAATCTGCATTGTGTTGACATGTAAAGGCAGCTGTGTTGAAATCCGACAGGAAATCAGGGTATTTTGTCATGTGTGGGTCGTCACGGCTCGGTGTAAATTCATACTGTAAGCGTGTCGACTGTCACAATGTTTATTTATATAGTTTATCTTGAGAATCTGGGGAAGAAGAATAAGTGGAATCCAGCCTAAGCCAGTTGATGAGCTGACAGGGTGTAGGGGGCGTTCCCCTGCTTTGTCTGCCTTTTTCACTCTTTGTGTGTGTGTGTGTGTGTGTGTGTGTGTGTGTGTGTGTGTGTGTGTGTGTGCAGTCTGCTGTGATGAGGGACAGTGATAGAAGTCCCAGTGAATTACTCACCACAGTGGGTGTGGAATGTGTCTCATCTATGTGCATATATAAATATTTGTGATTCCTTCCATCCTTGCTGCACATGTCATGCAGTCTTGGCTTTGTGCATGTACATCTGGACTTGTCATGCAGTCCTGGCTTTGTGCATGTACATATGGGCAGCAGTGTTATGTATCTGTGAGATTGTGGCTGTAGCTCAGCGGGTGGAGTGATGATGATCATTGTAAAGCTTACAGGAGTTGGATGGCTCTGAGTGCAGTGGGTGTATTGTTCCCTTGGATTGCACTTGGGAATTGCATTGCATCATGCACTGAAGAGACCACTGATGCTGGCTGCCACAGAACCCTTGCTACAATATGTATATTAGGTGTTAACCAATATCAGGCCCTTATTTTGCTGATGCTAATATGATTATAACCAATTGAAGAAATAGTATGCGAATAATACAAATGCTAGTAAAAATAGAAACACTCAGTTTTCAATCATTCATTGACTCTTGGTCCAGGTCCAGATAGAATGTGTCTATAGGTTCAGACCTGGATTAGGGTGTAGTGGATTATCCGATGCCTATCACTCACCAGAGCTGCTTCAGTCTACAGAAGGGTTCTCTGCAGCGTTGACAGATGAAACATGTTTAAATAACAAACCAGAGGCTTGAAATTGTCAGATATTTTAATCCAGAGATGTGCCCCACCTAAATATAATATTGTCCTATAAAGTTACTGTATTTAAAAATATATCAAATTTCTGATTAAACAGAATTCCAGTCCAGTCATGCTCATGAACTGTGGATCTGGTCATCACAGAAAACATGACAGAGTGAAAAGGCTGAAACCATGACAAGAGATGAGTTTGAAGACGATCCTGTTCATGTCAAGAAGTTGATTAAAATGACACAGCAGAGACTGATAACAGCTAAGCGTCTCCAAGTGATTAAGCCAAGGTACATTTGGGATTATTGATCAAACAGAGGACAAAAAATGTCACTTCCATGTTACTTCCATGTTAATCAGACCACAGGTTCACTCAATGCCTCATTATCTCAAGTGTCCACTGGGGACCAAGCAACAGACTGTTTAAAAAGATGGACACAATTACAGTTACAGCCAGTATGTTTCAGTCTGTCTGTCTAGTTTACAATGTGGTTCATAAGTCCTGACCACTCCATGTCACTATATGGAGGGTGGATTTCATTAGATTTTATTGTTGTCCAAATATTCATCTTTCTGATCAGTTTGTATGTCCATAACTTATTCAATGTTATGAAAATGAGTGATTGACAGCTGTGGTGATGAGTTCTGGCCCAGGATCAATGTTTGGCCAAAAACCCAGTAGGTGGATGATGGGTGGGTGAACTTGACCTCTGTACTGCACATGCTCAGTACACAAATCGCATCGCACTGGCAGCTCCTATGAGCACTGAGTCTGGCATTGTGTCATTGTGGGAGTTAACAACATTGTGTCGTCCATCTTTCTCTGATGTCTATACAATAGACAGAGAGAAGGTGTGATTTCAGATCCAACATCCTGTAATCAAATGTGAGAAAATGCAGATTCTGGTAATAGTAAAACAGCTCAGTATTGGATCCAATATTCAGTCAGGCTGATAATAAAACCCCTGATATATAAAATCTATAATGAGCAGAGTCAGCGTTTACAGGCCTCGCCCCCCTTTGTCCTGACAAGTGGGGCATGATGGCCTTGACGTCCACATCAAGAACACGTGCACATGCATCATCACACTGGTGCATATGGAAGCAGCAGGGACTCACATGTATGGACTCACATCCATACATACGACTGCACCAAACACATCTGGATCTTTTTCTCTCCTCCTTGTCCTTGTGTTGCTCTGACTGCACCCCCACCCCCCCCCCCCTCCTCTCTGTGTGTTAAACCAGTGGGCTTTGTCCTCAGCTGAGTGTGACGTCACTCAGATCTCTGCAGCCCTGAAGCCAAGGTGCATGTGGTTGAGGGGGGGGGTTAGGGTTAGACATCAGATATCAAAAGAAAGCAAAAAGGAATGACAGACATTTTCTTTCCTTTAACAAGAACAGAAAATAGAATGCATAACAAAGTTTGTTAAATAAATATTCTATTCAAATATTCAACAAATATTGCAGCAACAATACATTTAAAATACATTGTACAATACAAATACATTAAAATACATTTTTCCCTTAAACAAAAGTGCATTTTGTGCAGAACAATTCCATTGTCTAACAAAGTTTGTTGAACAACTAAATTCTGAAGCATTTTACAATCAGCAATAAAAGAAGCATTTTTCTTAAAATAAAAGTGCATTTTGTCCAGAACAAACACGATGCACAACATTACACCTGATGTTTGTTAGATTAGAACATTGTTTAGTATTGGAATGCATATGGGATCCACACGGTTACCGGTCGATCAGGCTAATACACAGAAGAGTCTTTGAGGACCCAGGTTCACCTGGTTCCATCTGAATCTGTCAGTAAAGTTACAGCCTATGTCAGATGTTCCAAACCCTAGGGTTAGGGTTACAAGAGTTACAAGAGTTACAAGAGTTAAGGGTTTAAAGTTAGGGTTGAACGACATGAACAATGGGTTTGTTTAAACCTGTTAGTTTAGTTTATATGTTCATCTGTGGTTGATTATACGACTCTATGGATGATTTTCATGGTTGCTAATCTCCTTTTTTGTGTCCATACCGGTAGCTGTGTGTGTGTGTGTGTGTGTGTGCGCGTGCGTGTGTGTGTGCGCATGCGTGTGTGTGTGTGTGTGCGTGTGTGTGTGCGCGTTGTATCTTGTTGTCGTCCTTCCAGTGAGTCTGTGCAGGATTTGATGTCAGAGATTACAGATGATTATGTGGGGATCCAGTACTCACCACTGCTCTGGGCCTGTATTGATCTCCATTGTGTGTGTGTGTGTGTGTGTGTGCATGTGTGTGTGTGCGTGTGTGTGTGAATCTCTTGTAGTTGGATCTGTATTGGATCTAAATGACCATAGTGTGTTTAATGTACAGTACATGTAAAGCTGAAGGAGGTTCAAGGGGAACAGAAGCCTGAGCCATGACACATGTAAATGTGAACGCGTTTTAAACACAGCCTCAAGCCGTCACCAGAGACTAGTACTGACTGGTTGAAGGGAAAGTGGAATACTTTTAGATAACTAAGCAGCAAAACCTCTGAGGTAGAAAAGTGAAGCCAAAGTGCCAACAAACACAGATCCCTGAATGGTCACTTGAGGTTGGCTCCAAAAGCAGGGATGGGGGTTAGGGTTATGAGGGTTAGGGTTATGAGGGTTAGGGTTAGCAGGTATGTCCCCAGAGACTCTTGTGTTAAAATATCCAGTTTAATAGTACAAATACAAAACTGTTTTGGTCTTAAAAACTAGTTTTGCCTTTCATAACTGTGTGAAGGTTTACAGAATTCACCTGATGTAAATTGTATTGAAAAGTAAATGCTTGAAAGTGTCTGCGTTTAGTTATTTTATTTTTTATTTTTTTTAATTTTTTGCATCATTGGGCAAAACAATTCCTCAATTTCCTTTCAGCATATTCCAAGTCAGGTAGTCTGAAAAGGGCTGGACATCTGCTTCTAGTCCTTACCTTGGATTTCAGGCTGTATACAAACTTCTCCATAATGCAGATTTAATCAGATTTTTAGTGTTTTCAGACAGATAGGGGGGGGTTTAAATACATGACTGACAGCTGTAATTAAGTAATCATGGCTCAGGTTCAGTCAGTGATCTGGACATGAGTCTACTGCTCATTTCATATGTCAACATAAAAGCTTAAAAAAACTGGCATCATTTTCTTAACACATAAGTCTGGTTTTGACTGGGGTATTTTCAGGTTCTGGTGACTTTTTTACCCCTGACTTCTGCTCCTGCAGCTTTAAAAATTCTGTCATAACACATTACATTTTTTCTTTTATTTTAAGTTAACTGATTTTAGCCTTTTTATTTTATTATTACAGTAGCTTGTTTATTTATTTCACTATCCTGAAAGTCTGAGGGCTATGATCAGGTTTTTATGTATCAGTACTTGACTTACTATAAGGTTTATATTATTGTGAAGTTTTTATTAGTAACAGTGAGCTCCTTGTTTAGCTGTTAAGTGTGATAGACAAAGTTGGAGGTTTTGCGTTCCTTTTTTCTTGACATACAGCTGTGTAGTGGGGGTTTAGCAATGACACAAACAACGATTCTGTGGCACAAATGATTCATCAAGTTTATGTTAAGTTAATGATTATACCCAGCCTGTTAGCATAATATAGCCACAGTAGCTAACTGTTATTAATCCAACACTGGGCTGTAGTCTGTCAGTTAGCCTGTAAATGACACAGCTGTGATGATATGCAGCTAGAGGCTCAACTTGTTGGTGTTTTAGTGTAAATGTTCCTATTTTGCAGGTGGATCTTTTCAGGTTGTTAGCAGTAGCTTTAGCTTAGTGAGTTTCTCCCCTGCTCTTTGGACTGCCTCATCCAAATTTGTCATTACTTAGTTAAAACCCCTGTCCTGTTACCATCATAAATGGGCAAATGTAGCTAATGTTAGCATTTATTGGGTATTTTATTATACGGTCTGTATGTAAGCCTGCCAATTAGTGTATACTGGTTGTTACAGCAGTTGAGTTACTGCCGCCCAACATGACTGTATGTGTTAACTGTTAGCAAATAGCTCCAATGACTTTTATTTTCTAGCAGCGTGGCTGGTGGTTTCAGTAAGATAGCAGCAGAGGAAGGTTGGCGAGTTTCACCCATCATCTAATGTTCACTTCTGCCTACAAAACAAAGAAGATGGCGATGGCCCAAATGCAAGATGTAAAGCGCTTAAGCAAAAAGAGCAGTTAAGATGTTGAAAGACAGGATATATTTTTACCATCCATCCTTTCTACAACCCCTCAGGCATAAAAACCACAGTCATAAAGACGTTTGAGGATGGTGACAATAGAGAGCCAATCAGAGTGGATGTGTAACGTCACATGGTTTGGCTTTGAGGCTCAGAGTGGATGCAGGTTTGGATGAAAGATAAAATTAACCGGAGGTGAGGTCAAAGGTCAGCCCACATTGTGTGTGTTAAGTATGTGCATTTCCCCTTTAATCAGACGCAAACGTTCTCCCACAAGGCCGAGGGTGGAAACCCCATTGACACTCGGCTGTTGGAAGGAGATAATGCTATCACAGGTATCACTTGAGTTTTGGGGTGGGGGTGGGGGTGTACAGAGATGCCAACAGTGGCTGTATTTTTCTATTTCTGTGTTTCTAAAACCCTCTTGACTGGAACCACTTTTATCCCTAAGCCCCCACTCTATCTGCTGTGGTCTGACACACATTCACACACAGTTAGGCTTAGGTTCAGGCCTATAGGTCAGTTAGTCTGTCATTAAGAGGAACTAGTTAGTCCTCTTAGAACCATGGAGCGTATGTGTGTGACTGTAGACGACCCTATTTACAGAGCAGCCAGTGCCGATAAAACCAACCAGACTTAAAATAAACCTATATTGCAGCAGCGATTGGTGACAAATGGCATGACAACTGTACTTCAACAGTGATGCAACTGGAGTTTTCTTACCATGAAGACTTGCCTTTGAAGTGTTTGTTCGTTCCACCTTTATTCAATCCCAGCTGACAGAGCAAGTCCAAATAGGGAGGATGGTCGACAGAACCACCTGCTGAATGAACCAATGAGGTTTGACATCACACACTCAGTGATATCCAGCTCCTACTGTGTTAATGATTGTGAGTTTTATCGGTGATTAGGGATTATTCAGTACAAATGGTAACAGAACGCTGTGAAAATGGTAAGTCTAAAAACACCCTAAAATGATAGATGTAAGAAACACAAGGTCATGTTTTTCTATTGTACATGATATTTTAGATGCATTTTACTACAGCTTTAATGCACATGTTGTATTTTACTGCTGTAGATTTTTAACTTTGGCATCATTTGATTCACTTTATAATACTGTTGGTAGTTTTGTAGCACCTTTTGTATTGTAGCATTAATGTTGTGTGAGGGCAAAAGTCAGCTGTTCATGAGCTGTATTCAGTTTGACAGAGCGTTTTTAGAGGAATCCAAGATGGATTGTAAGGGAGGGGAAAGTCAAATGTAACCTGTAAGGCAACATCCTTCACTTTATTGCAGACATTGAAAACCAACACAGTGGAAGCTGTGTGGTTTTCACTGGACAGGAAGAGGATGACTAACTGTAATCCAAAAGGGAAATGAAGCTGTCACACAAATGTAGAGCAGTAAATGTACAAGGATTAAGCCGCATAAAATGGAACAATTCAAGTAAACTATAAAAACCACAGGAAACCTCAAGTACGATTATTTAGCCACAGTCCACCATCAGTTACAAACACTTTTAGTCAGTTAAGATCACATGTCAGCAGTTTAATAACTAGTATTTATGTTATAAATGGCACTGCTGGTTTCAGCTGGAGCCAGTTCCACCTTCTGTGGGCATGTAAATATTTATATTTACAGTCAATGTATGTATTGGTATATTTATAGTAAATGTGTGTGTATATAGGCATATATATGGTAAATGTTATACAGTATAGGCCTCAGTGACGAGGCCAATGACTCCGTTCAAGCCTCAGAATCAATAAATGGAAGCTGAAGCATAGATGAGTATTATATAGGTCACAGCTTATCAAGCTCAGACCTGGACCCTCTCTGCCCCCCCCACCCCCAGGTCCTTGGTTCATTTTCTCTGTTCATTACACACTGATACATCACTATTCATCTTGTTCCTCTCACCTGTCATCAAATCCATCCATCCATCCATCCATCCTGTTAGTCCATGTAACAGGCTGGGGGCCTTTGAATGCATCATTTGTCACTTAAATCGACTTCCCTACAGGATGAAAATGCCTCGACCGCCCTTGGAAATGTATTAATATTGTTAGAAGTGTACAGACTTGTACAGATAAAACCCATGACACAGAGGCTCCCATACCAGCAGTGACAGTCTCATTTGAGCTCATTGACTCTTCATAGCATCACTCAGTTCGTATGTGTCTGTGTGTTTGGATTATAGATGCCGAGCCCCTGAGCTTTGTGTTTGTCACTTCTGTTACAGTGTGTGAGTGTACCACAGTGTAAATGTTTGTGACCATCACCATCATAAACAGCTGATCTGCCTGGGTTTGTCCTGTACTGCAGTGTTCTGACTCACCTGATATGAGCAAGCACATGAGGATGACAGACAGTATCATGACATCCCCTATCACCATGATGAAATCTCCTTTACACAGTGTCAGCATAGGCTTAACACATAATATATTCCCTGGAGCCTTAACACATAATATATTCCCTGGAGCCTTCCGCTGTGGCCATTTATGGAGAACATCATGCTGTTGCTGCGAATCTTAGGGATCATTTTGAACATAATTGCATAAAGTAGATAATGTATGTAAGTAATGAATGGATGTTTACATTCTTTAATTGGTGCCTCACTTTTAATAGTTCTTTCAACAAATGATTAATAGCTGCAGCATGATAGTCAGAATGTCATCTATTTATTCCAGCTTGTTAGTGCATCTCGTGATGATGTTTGATTCTAGAATCAGGAAAAACAAAACGCCAAATTAGCAAGTTGTATATTGAAATTTTCCATCTTATACCATGAACACCTGCTGACTTCTGTATTTACGATATATTAAATGTTTGTAACAATGTAAAAATTAAAAACGAAGAGAAATAAGGACTTTTGGTCAGTGTTCTGGCCTATTTCTTTTAGTCCCCCATCAGTGGTTTACAGCGAAATAAGATGATCAAAGCATTACTCTTATTAATAATAAAATAGTTTCATCCAGTTTTTCCAACATACTGCATAATTACAGTGCGCTTGCATGTAATGCAAAGTATCAGGTGCTATTGTTCGTCATATTTTTTATTATAACTTATGCAAAAATTTTGGAGAAAAAAATGCAGCCCGCAGTGTTGGAAATGGACCCAAACATATTATTGCAAGAATGCGCAGCCTGGTCGCGAAAGATGTGCTATGACTTGTGTTAACAATCCAATGCATGGATTTCATTAAAATGTTAAAAAAAAAGAAGCCACATTTGTCCATCCAAAATGAATTGGGCCATTTTTGAGTGGCTACCATTCCTGTACGATCAATCCCAAAATTATTCAGTAATACGACAAATGTGCAGCCCAGCCCATATATTATATATGTGGTGTGGTCTGGTAACGATATCATGTATGGTTTTCGCACAAAATGCGATCAACCAAACCACATACACACGGGGAACAGAATGCTGACAGCTGATTGGCTGAATCCCCCTCCATTCTA
>JAPTYQ010000030.1:11800280-11811597 GCA_029814465.1 Ostorhinchus cyanosoma | reverse complement strand
CGTTGTCGTCCATATTCTCTCTCGGTGTTGTTGTCCTCCTTCTACTACGTCTGCTTCAAATCTGCTGCGTTTGTTTGTTTATTAATTGTTCTTCATCCATGAGGCCAACCGGAAGAATGCCAACGCAAAAGGGGGTGTAGCGCCACCTAGTGTCTGGGAGTCAAACGTACTTCACTCAATAATTCGATTCTCTCACTGCGCATGTACACTCAGATTTCAGAAAACTCCAGTTCAGTCCTTAGTTCAGTTATTGCCAGTAGCTCAGTTTAGATGTGCATGTAAACGGACTGAGTGTCTGTGTTGGTGTGTGACCTGCCTTGTATTGGTATGTATGTGGCCTCTAGGTGGATGTCCACAGGTTTAAACATCGGGGTAGTTTTAAAAGAAAGGTGAAAGTTGACTGTGACCTCTGACCCCTTCACTCCTAATGATGATGTTTATGTTCTAAGTATGTTTTATTCCATCCATGTGCAGCTTCTGTAGATTTACAAGCAGCCACCAGGTCCTCATGGACTCAATGCAGATGTTTTTGTTTAGCATTCTGATGCTTCATAACAAATGTTTGTCTGTGTCAGAGTGTTTGGATGTGTTGGATGGAATCAACCGTGTGTGTGTGTTTGTGTGTGTGTGACTTATTTTAGTTAAATGAGATCAGTTCCTTGTTTGCTTTTGCTAGCGTTTTGCTACCACCACCCCTCCGTCAGGTTAATGAAATCAAATGCTTCTAGGTCTAAAAGTGTTGACCTCTGACCTCATGACCACAGCCTAAAGGGGGACATACTTCACACACACACACACACACACACACACACACACACACACACACACACACACACACACACACACACACTGTTGTTGCTTGCGTTGCGTTCATATGAACTCACAGACCTGAACATATTTCCACACAGCAGCTGATTTTCCTCCCTTCAAGAATGCAATTTTCTCTAAGTCAAATGTTTGATGTGGTCTACAGATGGACACACAAGTGCTGCACTCATATTGGATTTCAGGTGACCTTTGACCTCAGTCCTTTGTCACACATGACTATGGATAAATAGAGTCAGTGTTTGTTGATGCTGTTTTTTTAGCTTGGGATGCTTTTGTGGAACGTTTTAGTTTGGGCTTCACTAATTTATTAGGGTGTTTTTCCTCACGTTGTACTCGGTTGCTTTTTTTAATTAGATTTTTTCCCCTTGTTTTCATCGGGTAATCAGGCATGAAAATCAGGTATTTTCCTATATTTAAATTACTGATCATGTATGTGTAAATGAAAGGTCAGTAAATTCAAACAGGAAACAGATCAAACTGAAGAAAAGCTGTCCTTTTCAGTCAAATCTCTCATTTACTCTCATGTTCACTACAGAGCCTCTGAACGTCCAAATGGGTCATATCTGATGACCATGAAAAGATGAATAACTGTATTTTACACCAATTATTTACATGTATTGATAGGATTACTTCCATCAGTGGATGGTTTTTAGTCTTTAAGGGTTAATTATTGGCTCCCTCCACATCCTTGGACATGGTCAGAGTTTGGCCAAACCAAGGCAAATGGATTGATTTTCTGTCATTTTACAGTTTTATGGCATTTGTAAGTGTAACCTCAGTACTATTGCTTTATGTTTCTCAATTCTATAATGTTCTTTAGGTTCATTTGTTTTTGACTCAACCACACAGATTGTGTTTCCTTCTTCCTTTTTTCATGCATATAAATCTAACCTAACCCTGATATAAGACCAGGTAAAACAGGACTAACAAGACTTTATTCATTAGTTAAAGTGTGGAGGTTTGTTCTCACCACATTTTGGAGCTAGTAGTAGTAGAAATGTGATCATTTTTGAACTGAGGGAGTAGTTTGTCTCATTTACAGAGGTTTGCCATCATTTACTTTAAGGGCCTGATTTTCTAAAGGTTTGCACGTGTAAAAGCGTGCACAAACTTAGCTGTGCATGCAAAAACATTTTGAAGCTTTTGGGTAAAATAACCCGCGCAACCAATTTAGTATGTTTGCTTCGATGACTATGCAAAAGGGTGTTTCTGCCAGAACGCGCAAAATTATTGGGAGGAGTAAGTGCAAATATTTATTTCGTGTGTGAAATTGGATTTACTAAACCTGAAACTGACTGCAGGCTGATTTAGCGTCCGTATTTATCACGTCTGAAAGGCAGGTTTGAACTGGAACAACTTCACACAAAACTGGCTGCAGTTGTCATGATGAGGAGGCGACATAGGCCCAACCAAAAACAACGCAGAGAATGAATATGTTCTGTTCGGGTCAACATTTTTGGAATGACAGAAGAAAAAATAATTGAGACGTATGGCCTTCCCACGATGCCATGGTAGAACTTGTAGCTGAACGATGATTTGGATCCAGTCACGAGGACGAGTCATGCAACACCTTCTAGGGCTAAACTCCTCCGTTACATTTCCGTGCGTCTGGATCGTTCCAGTCACTGTTACCATTCGTGCTGGCGTATCCCAGAGCAGTTTTTACAGCGTACTGTCTCCATGACAACAACAGTAGCGCACCCAAAATACTCATTTAAATAAGGTGGTCTCCAAGGCTTTGCACCTGTTGTCATTTGTGCAGGCAATCTTTGTAAATCACCCGTGACACTCAAATCAATAGCACGCACATTTTTTAGCGCAAGCAAGCAAATATCCACCTCTTATTTGTGATCTTAGTAAATCAAGGACTTTGAGTTGTTACTTTTATGTTTTTATGTGTCTTTATTCAGGATTGGCTGTAGTTTTCTGAAGGGCTGAGGTGCTTTGGACGTCATGGGGATGTTGTGTGTCTGAGGGATTTGGGGTTTGTCCGTCAAGAAAAGCTGATGTTTTTTGATTTAAAGCGATTTTTGTGGGAGACTTCAGTGAATGCATTGGGGGTTAAGGGGTCCTTCTAAATATCCATACATTTATCTATGCAGCTTCTATGCGGTTTCAATTAAATTAAGTAATTTACGTGTATTTCAAAGCTGTACTAGTAATTAATTAGATTTTTTTTTCCCTCACTGCAAGAATGGACTGTAAATGCAAAGTTGGTCAGAGTTGTTCATCTTTGTCATCCTTTCAGGTCTGACAAATCTACATCCTTAAATTATGTCTGTAGTGGAAGATACAAAAGAAAAAGGAAAAGCTGTCTTCTCTGTAGCTTTGTGGAGAGTATGGGGTGATGACCTGTTGTTATTCTGTGACTGAAACTAATGTATTTTTAGATTATTTTTGGATCTATATTAATAATATCCTTATAAAATTGCAAATGCAGAACATGAATATGAAAATATTTATTTATTTATTATTTTTGAACATCCGACAAAATAAGACAAAAACAAAATAACATTTAAATGGACAGAATCTATCTTCAAGTATGTGCTTGTCGGAATTGTGCATGGTCGAAAAGGAGTAGGAAGACGTATACATTTATTTAATCCCACCCCTTAAGTGCTTTTACACATTTATGACAAACTTAATATAAGAATCAAACAATACATTTTTCCTAATTTTAGCATTTAACCACAACTAATACATAATGCAATAACTGAATTATGCACAACAAAATGATCATAGTAGTACAATCATACAAACAGACTCAACAATTCAACCTTTTTTTTTAATGATTATAGCATATTTATCAATAAAAAATTATCCATAAATAAAATAGCCTAAATAGACATGTTGAAACATTTTCCTGCGTTTGTTCATGTATTTAAAGGTTGTTGAAACTCTATTCTCAGTCTTCAACAAGGACCTGCTCTTGTATGTAATTTTGATGGTCTTTTCTTTGTTTGAATTTGTTTATGGTGGAGCTGTAATGGCAGGAACAACCATCTTCGTATCATTAGTATTTGAGTTGGCAGCATGTTGAACTCCCATCTGCTGCTTTGTGTTTGTCGATGCGTTCTGCTGCTACCGTTGGGTTTTACCTGTTCGCTTTCTCTGCATCTACGTCTGCCTGCGTTTGCTCATTTATTTTCCTGTCATCTGACCGTCTTTCCTCTCGCTCCGTCTCTTCCTGAATGATTGCCTCTCTTTTCCAGAGATGCTGCAGATGATGGCATTCACACCTGGTCTGCAATGATGTGTAAAGGCTTCATGCTTCATGTCACTAGTGTTGAGTTCAGATCATTCTAGAGGGTAATAATCTTCTGAAAATGCTAATATAATGACTGACCGTGGCTTCGAATGTCTGCGCTGTAACGATGTTCACGTGTACATTCCGGTAACAGAATAGTCAAAGGTATAAGATGCCAGGTTTGAGTTGATGCACATGCAGAGGTATTCTCAGAGTGTTTCCCTCCTCTGTCAGCTCATAGATGAATCCTAAAAAGGGCCGGTCTGCCTGTGCCAGCCTAACGCTCAGCTGGTTCAAAATAAGGTCACAAATCTAGTGGGACGTAAGCAGAGCCTTGGGTTACTCCCACTGAGCTTTGACACAAGCTCTACCTATAAATACTCATTGCCATATCATTTTTTTTTCTCTAAACCAACCCCCACCGTCTGTATCCAGCCCTGGACGCTCCTGTCCTCAGGAGGTGGATCTTTGTCTTCTGTATTAAACTCGTGTCCTACTAATGATTCGTGAAGTCACTCCTGATAAGTAATGGGAGATCATCTGCACCCGTTTTGGTCTGAAAGCAACTGTGATTATCGCTGTGGTTTTATGCTTCAGATTCTGTTTGGGTTAGGGTCAGTCTTTGATTGTAATTGTTGTCACCAAAGATTCTTGTTAAAGGAAAGAAAATGTATTTTATTCCTGCAGTAAATCTAAATCATTGTCTGAGTTCTGAACTAGTGCTTCCTGTAGTCATTGGTTACAGTCATTCATGTGAATGTGACCTTTTGATTGGACGAACCGTCATAGTTTGTGTCGATTCAGATGCGTTTAAATCAGTGTGAAGGAACTGTTTGTTATATGTATGTTGATGGGAACACGTTTCCTTTCAGTGGCTTCGTCTGCTGAATTCCACTGAATTTACAGTTTTTTTGTTTTTTTTCTCCCAGTAGATTCCTTTAGTTTTTCTTTTTTAGCCTTTGGGGGTTGGAGGGTGTCAGTATGAGTTTGCTGTGATTTTTAGTTTTCTCGCACACACCTTGTGAAGAACAGCCATGTTGTTGTTTATAGATATTTTCTTGAAGATCTCTGCCCCCCCCACCCCCCACTGTCTCACTCTCTGTCTCTGCTTCTCTTTGTGGCTCAGCACAAACGGGCTGTTATCCTTGGGGTGCTGGTTGCCATGGTGATGGTAGTTCACTGCAACCCCCCCCCCTTCCATCTTCCTCCCCCTCTACATTCCCAAGTCCTGGTCCAAGTGGGTCGGGAAACGGGCCTAGCACTGTTTGGTACCACAGTGGAAACATAAAGTGTTTTTAGTTTTTCCTCCATATGTTTGATTCCAGTCTGAGATTCTGAAATGAGGCCCATGAAGAGGTTATTCAGGGTTTTAGTTTGAGCCCAGATAACTAAATAAGTTATAAATGGTTTCAGTTTCAGCCCATTGTCCAATGATAAGCACAATGAGTAGTTTTCCTTATGTAACAGGTTTAATCGTTCCCTTCCAAAGGTTCCATGTTTGTGCCTCTCATGTGTGATTCTATGGTCATTTGCTTCTCAGGACCGACAGATTTAAAATCAACAGTTTCTGATGATTTTAAATGTGTTTAAATTCCACTAATCCTCCCCAGTTTGGGTAGTCCACCTGGATTGATTTGATTTGACAAATGTTCCTCATAGATTCTCTTCTCTTGGCTTTTTCTTCAATGGCTTTAGTGAACACAGTGTTGTTGCTGCGATTAGAAACTCTAAGGTACCCAAATGTAAAACTCTACAAGAGGAACCTTAAACACTTCAATGCACAAGCTCATTTTCATGGTTTGTGTAATACTGATCAGAAGAATATTAAATTGATCCCTGATGTAGAGATAGCTTGGACATTCTTTGGGGAATGTTTTATGCAAGTTGCAAATAAACAGACATAAGGAAATACAGAGTAAAGGGGTAAGAAAATAAGTTTAAATTTAAGTCCTAACTGAGAGTTCCCGAGGCCAACTGCATAACTTGTACTTGTTTTTCTTAATCTGCTTTTAAATGTTATTTTTACTGAGTGTTTTTTTGTCAAATGTGTGTGTTCTAGGTGTTTTCACCATGTCATCCTGTAACTGTGTGTTGTATTTGCTGCTGTCTATCTTGGCCAGGACTCTCCTTGTAAAAGAGGTTCTTCATCTCAGTGGGGTCTTTACTGCTTGAATAAAGGTTAAATTAAAAATAAAAATTGTTTGTGTCTGTTGCGTCTCTTCCAGATTCCAGATGTGATGCCGCGGTCATGATGTCACAGCGATGCCCCACCCCACGTCCAGGTGATCAGGGCGGGCGTGTCTGGCTGTGGGCCAACACTAAAGGAAACGCCAGCAGAAATCTGTGTCCTTTTTGCTCAGAGACTTTTCGTCCTGTCCTGCATCACTGACACTCACTCCCGTCGGTGAGTTTTCATTCGACAGCGTCTGACACCGGCGCTCTGTGCTGTGTTACAATAACCTTCATAGACCGAACATACCCAGCTGTGTCTCCATGTTGCTGTAGTTGGTTATTACTTATTTCTCTAAACATGGAATAGTGTTTTGATTCACTAACAGACCACTCATCTGTTTTTCACCCTTCAGATTATAGCTCCTGGGCTCATTTCTTCCACTCCTGCTCTGCGTCTGGAGTCCTGAGTTGTTTCCTGGTCGCCTATCTTGGGATGTTGGTGTTGTTCCCTGGCTGTTGCCATGGAGACAAATGGGTTCTTTTACTAGGCCATTTTGGACACAACCTCCCAGATGTGTGTCCACAGTGTTAGACAAGGACTGGCTCAGAGGTGAGGCCATATGCTTGATGTACTTGTCAGTTCCATAGGAGACATTTGGGGCTGGTTTGATGTTGGATTTACAGTATGTACGGTTTTTCCATAAATGCATTTAAGCACCTGGAATTTTTTTTTTTATGGCTTCACAAGTTTTGACCTATTTTACAATTATATTTTCAGTCAAACTAGTTTTATAATTATTTGCACTTGTGATTGCCTTGCAATAATATTTTCAAGCGCACGAGTCTGCTTCCAACACCCTGTTCAGATATGGTATATCTTCCACAATGGCATAACAAACTCCTGACATCAGTGTCTTTATTTATTCGACATACCATGTGAATTATTCATATACAATAGGTCAGTGTGTGAAAACCAACAGGTAGACATGTTCAGCATAAACACACCTGACTAGTTCTGACAAAGCATTTTCTTAAAAGAATATTACAGAACTGATTTTGTTGAGGACGATTATCTTTTTACAGACAGAGGTGTGATAAGGATAGGCTTCAGAAAATCCCAGTGAGCTTATACTTGAGTTTGGAATTCACCACTAGTGACTTAGAACTTCACTTTGAGTCTTGCATTTTTACTTTGCATGACTTGATATTTTTCCCCAATTAGAGAATTGATAAAAATATATTAAAATTGTGCAGCCCGCTAATAACTGTCCCGACCACAACAGTCAGTTTTAACAGGTGCATTTATAAATGCAGTGATCCACAAGAGGCTAAACTTGAAGTTTACAGAAAGAGAAGCAACAACTTCCAACTTAGTTTAAAATTTAGGGTTACACAAATAATGATCAAATTTAAACCTCATTTTTCTTCTTTAGCATACACGCTGACTTAATCACAGACATGAAAACACCTTGAGACTTACTGCCTAATGTCTTACCCCCCCCTCCGGTGTTTGGGAGGTGTTTATGCTGGCATTTAAATAAGACACAATTGTCTTGTTTTTACCACATTTGAATTACGGGGGGGAGGTGTAATGCTTTGATTTCCTGTTTGATCGTCATACACTGTGTGCTTCCTCTCAGGCGCTGTGCAGTTCATCTTCCTAATTCACACTGCATGACGACATCCAAGCAGGACCTCTAGGTCTTTGTCCTCCTGTGGATCTTCGTCCTCTTGTGGACCATCTTGCTCACTTGGACCTCCAGTACTTGACGCTGTTGCGCAAACCCTTGTCCAGTCCTGAACCCTGCACCATAGAAACCATGCGGCACATCCACGTGGAGTTAGCCCACAAAAAGGCTCCATTAGAGCTTCCAGCCCAGGAGGGGGATCTGCCTCCCCCCACAGCGCCCACACAGGGTCTGGACCCAGGGGTCCGGCCCGGGGCTCCCAGGCTCTTTGGCCAGGAGGAACTACGGCTCCAGAAGGTTTACCAGCTCTCCATTTTCTCCCAGTTGGGGGGATTTTCTACCTCCACTGAGCCCCATGCTGAACAACAGAGGCCTGTGCGTTTGGGTGTGAAAAGGGGTCTAGAAGACCCCCCGTTGACTCACAAGCGCCCCCACCTTGGTGACTCCATAGATAAGGAGGGGCTAGAAGGAGGGATGCTGTGTGGGCCCGCCCCTCCCCCAGGTTCTGGGATGGGCCCTGGTTCTCGATACCCTTGCACACAGGTGGATCACAGAGACTCTGAGGGGGGGCTGTCCCCCAGGTCTCCACCGCTCTCGCCAAGCCACACCCCCTCTCGACGGCCAACTCAGCACAATCATGACAGACCTATTCCAGATGTATTTGCTCCGCTCTCACCTAAATCCCCCCCAATGTGTGACCTTAATGGACACCTCTGTGACTCTTTTGGAAACTCCCCCAGGACTGAGCCACCGAACAGTGGCCGAACCCCCCCTTTCTCACTGGGCAGCCCCGGACATGACGGCTGTAGTAATATCTCAGCAGGAGGTCAGCCCAGCTCGTACCTGTTTGAAATGTCTACCTATGAAACCCGGAGCCCTGCCAGCCCCACCAGTCCTCCAGGACCCTTCTCCCCCCCACACCACACAGAGCTGCAGGAACCGGGGGAGGCCACGGAATGGGAGGTGGGACTTGAATCCTCCCCACCTGAGCGAAGCGCTACCCAGACGGCTTCCTCATCTTCTAAGGGTTTAGCTTCCTGGGAGAAGACCCCCACCAGTAACGGCCACCGTTTGTTGTCCGGGGGCCATTATCCGGCCAAAAAGAGGTTGTTGTCACCAAGTGACACCGGGGAGTCGTGTTCAGAGGATGAGGGCCCGTCCACCTCCAAGAGGAGCAGGTTGTCCCTGTTGGCCCCAGGACTGGGCCTGGCCTCCTGTCGTAGTACTGATGCTAAAGCAGCGCCCTACTGGAACCACCTGCTGCCGTCACCGTGGGACCGGCCTAAGGTAAACACCAATGCATGGATGCAGTAGATGCACCATAACCACTGAGGTTCATGTGGACTGATATTAACCTTCAGTTTCCAGTGGAAGCTAATGCTGACTTTATCTGTTCTCTATGTGGTATAAAGACACACCAGTAATGAAGGTTTTATGGAGCTTTATTCACTCTTCCTGTCGTTTCTTAAAACTCTCTCCAATTCCTAACTGTGAAGCTTAATGCCTAGAGTAGAGGTCACCAACCCTGTAGATCCTCCAGATCTACAGTCCAGCATGTTTTAGATGTTTCCCTCTTCCGGCACACCTGACGGTTGTTCTCAGGCTTCTGAAGGCCTTGATGATAGGTTTATCATTTGAATCAGGTGTGCTGGAAGAGGGATACATCTAAAACATGCAGGATAGTACATCTGGAGGACCAGGGTTGGTGACCCCTGGCCTAGAGTCTTTTCAGTACCAGTGACAGATATTATGAAGAAAATAATAATACATCCTTGTAATTATAATTATGACACATCAGAGACAATCGACAGAAAAGACGATGCAATATACATTTGAGTGTTACATACACAATAGTGTTAATTTTTAATGAATAAAAACTCCTTTGTTCCAAAGTAAGATGCATAGAGTGGCTTAGTACACAGTTGTTAGCCAATAAAGACAGTTAAATATTAATTGCAAATGATTTAAGTTTTAATATCAATATAAGCATCTGTTATTTTAGACTGACCGACTGGACTGTGTGAAAGGCCTGATTATTTTAGTGTTTCTACCATGTAACAAACAGGGGAGTTCAAGTTGATCCAATAATTTCTTTCAGTTCTCTTTGAGATTCAAACTATTTAGAACATTTTTTCCAGAAATTTGCAATAACGTTCTTTGAATATCTGATTTATGTGTGATTGATTATTTCTGTTGTTGTAAAATAATGGGGGGGAAAATCCCATCAGAAGTTCTCAAACAGCCTGAAGTTAAAATGCAGACTATTTTAAAATCTTAGTTTCAAACAGACTTTTAGTACAGTACACATAAAATTACAGCAGGTGAACATTTGCATGCAAATACCAGAGTTATAGACCAGGAAAATCTGACTTCCAAACCTCTGAATACAGAATAAGAGCCTTGACAGAGGCAGAGGCATAAATAAAGAGAAACTAAGAGAATGTGTGAAAGTGAAAAACAGAACAAGCTGAGTACCTCCAGAATGAAGCCCATTGAGGGGGCTTCTATTGTTCAGAACCATGAGTGGGCTTGTGTCTCCTAAACACATCCACTCCCAAACACACGAATACGTACATGGATGTACATGTGTCCACCTTCAAAATGGTTCTGGAAGTGAGTTTGGTATATTTGAACACTTTGGGTTCGGGTTCAGGTTAGACCTGTGAGTGGGTCAGGGCTAATAGAGTGTAGAAGGGTGGCATTGTTTAACTACAGGTGTTTAGTGTATATGAGAGAGATGTAAGACTGAAGCCCACAAACACAGAGGCACCGGGAAACCAAAGCAGAGGCCAGAGGATTTACTAAAATCCAATGATGAGACCATGAGCTGAAAAACAGCGTCCAGCTCCATGGACGGCCTGTAGGATCACAGATGTGCTCATACCAGGATGCTAAACGTGAGGCAACAGTTCACTGTGGGCAAATGGCTAGCAGGTAGCATAGAGTGGGCTAGCAACGCATGTTCTGACAACAGGGTGGTGTGGACGACCAGTGTCCACCTGGAAATGGGTGATGTGTCTGTGGGGGACACATCTGATAGACAGTGGACAGTAGGAGGACATCTGATGGACAGTGGACGGTAGGAGGACATCTGATAGACAGTGGACGATAGGAGGACATCTGATAGACAGTGGACAGTAGGACATCTGATAGACAGTGGACGGTAGGAGGACATCTGATAGACAGTGGATGATAGGAGGACATCTGATAGACAGTGAACGGTAGGAGGACATCTGATAGACAGTGGACGATAGGAGGACATCTGATAGACAGTGGACGATAGGAGGACATCTGATAGACAGTGAACGGTAGGAGGACATCTGATAGACAGTGGACGGTAGGAGGACATCTGATAGACAGTGAACGGTAGGAGGACATCTGA
>JAPTYQ010000030.1:11759496-11770844 GCA_029814465.1 Ostorhinchus cyanosoma | reverse complement strand
AACAAGAACTAAACTCTGAATTATGAAAGAGCTGCAGCATCTGAAACTGACCACAGTGAACATGTGACACATAAACACAACCACAGAGATTCAGTTTCAGCTTCAGTTTGTCTTGTCTGTTATGGATGTGATTGTCTCAACTTAGCATAGATTTTTTATTAGTAAGTTTTTTTATTTTTATTTTCATCAATTACTAGAAATTTTAGACGACCCCACAAAACACTGCATTACATCCTCTGGACACAAAGTGAAGGAAGATCATTTTCATTTGTTCCATTAGCAGATTTTTTGCTTGAATTAAATAAAAAAAAATCTTGAATTAAGCAAAAAAATATATCTGCCAATGGAACAAGTGAAAATGATCTTGGTAAGATTTTTTGAAAAAACATTTTCCTATTGTCTAAAAATGAGTTCTTGAATCTCACTGAAGAGTTATTCTTTATGTGATTGTGTCTAATTTAAAGTGTGATGAGATACTTGGACTAGAAATGAGGAAAAACACACTTGGGAAGGTTTAGATTTTTGCAGTGTGAGTGTTTTGTGGATCTGTTGTGTGACATTTACAGGTTTTCCTCTGCTCTCTCTCCACAGATCCACTCTACTAAACCGAGTGTAAACCAGGAGATGCTCTTGTACAAACTGTGGAATCCCAGAGTTTGAAGGGAAATAATCGTCTGTATTTTATTGAGGACCACTTTTGGACTTCCCTCACTTTCACAGAACAGATATTTTTTTATTTTTTAAAGGAAAAAATGGCAGGTTTTCCTACAAAACCCTTTAATACATGTATAAAGTGAAACCATCAGTCATCTGCTGGTTGGTTCAGGGAACACAAACCCTCTGTTCCCTCTGGTTCTTCTCTTTATCAACACTTCTGCAGTAAAACTATTGGTTGAATTCAGACCAAATTTGGTTTATAGATTACCAGTGACCCAGAATAGATGTCATTACATTTTGGGAAAAGTGGGTCAAAGTTGACGTTTTTTATGACTTTCTAAACTTCGTACGGGGGCGGGGTTTGTTGTGTCCGGCACCACTTGTTCTTTTTGTGTTCTTTCTTTTTGTATGAGTCCGGTTTTCTTTCTTTCGTCACATTTATTTTAGTGATCTGGAAGAATCTGGGTGCATGTTTTTGATTGTATTTTAAACCTCTAAAGCAGGAAGCAACAAAAAAACAAAGTTTCATCATAGTTTTCTAAAATGCAGATGATTTAACATGTTTTCCACATTTTATCCACATGTGCTTTTGTCATTTTTTTCTATGTTTCACCGACATGATGATGATGATGATGATTATTATTATTTTTATTATTGTTTTTGTTGTGCTAATAATAGTAGATCACAGCTTTTCTAGCCTTTAAGTGTTTAATATTTACATGGAAAACTGGGGCAGAATCAGAATGTTTGAGAAAAAATATGTACATTTGAGAAATAATTATAATATGCAAAAAAAAAAAAAAGTCATAGGATTACTGGGATACCGTGAAATATAATGTTATATTTTGTAAATTGTAATTATCTTTTGTAAATGTCTTAATAGAAGCTGATTCAGCTCTATGCCTTTATCACCTGATGTTTGTTCTCTGAATATCAGATGTTTTTAACCCTTCATGTGACTGTAAAACCTCATTAAAAGGTGATTAAAGTAGTTGAGTGAAGACTGAGACGAGGAATGTTTGCAGAAGGCGTTATGATGCATTTCCTAAAGTCATTCTTGACTCAGTCGCACATGTTTATTTTTTGTTCCTGTTGCTTAAATGTCAATGAAAAACTTGTGGTTCATCGATAAAACTGTATTTGTGTATTTTTAATAATGTAATAATCCTCTGCTCATGTGTTTATTCTCCATATTTGTTTTATTTGTGTCAATATGTGTCATTATGTGCTAATGACAATATTTACAATTATTTCACTGTTATTTCATTTTATTAGGTCCATAACTTGTTTAATTCATCTACACATATTGACTTAACACTTATTTTTTTTATACAACTTCATAAAAGTCGCTTAATTTTCAAGCTAATGTTTGTGATGTCATTTTGACTGATGACTCATTTTGTCTTCTCAGTTCCAGAATGTTGTCGTAGTGTTTTGTGTACACACTGTTTTTCACATTCCTGTTCATTTGTATTTGGATCGTTGAAATGGAAGAGTGGAACATTTACTTTGGTTGTGTGTTATTGTTGTAAAAGAAAACTCAGATTTGTTCATATTGTATAGATGTTTTTTACTTTTTAAGTTATTTACCAAAAGAAATGTTCCATTTTTTTTTCTTTTTTTTTTTTTACAGCCTTTTACAGAAAAAATGCAATTGATAGAGATTAATTTTAGCTTATAATTTTGGGTAAAATTGTGATTATGTGTATGATATTTATGGATCAGAGGGAGGGAGTTTGATTCCAGAGTCATTGCACTACCATGTTTAACCCATAAAGTTGTATAAGAGTACCTTGTATTATATACTCACACAGGTACTGTTTTTGCCTATTACTGTACTATCAGTTACGGTACCTACACTGATGCTGTACTCACAGTTACTTTGTTAACATAGTTACTGTACTATTACAGTTACAGAGATGCTCTACTCAGACCATTACTGTACTTACACAGTTATTGTACTTAAGCAGTTTCTTTGCTTACACAGTTACTTTGTTTACATAGTTAATGTACTATCACTGCTACTGTACTTACACAAGTGCTTTACTCATTCAGTTACTGTACTTATACAGTTACTGTACTCATGTAGTTACTGTATTGAGAAAAAAGAACAGAGTACAGACCAGAATTCCAGATCCTCATCAGGTATCACAAACCCACAACACACACAGTGTAGACAATGGTACACAACAGAATTCAACAAAACACAATACCCACTACTGTTTGGGTTGTGGCTCGACTGTTTTAGTCTAGAATTAAGAAGAAGGCGACTCTTTCCCTTCATTAGATCAGGAAGAAAGAACTGAGCAGGAGAAAAAAAGACAAAAGACCAGGGGAACTACCACCCCCCTCCTGAAAAAACCCCCCAAAAAAGTACAATGGGTTGAAGTACTTGGTGGATATGCGGACCACTGTGTACCTCTTGTGTATTTGTATCCACTTGACTTCTCATTGGTGGTCAGACGGCCTGAATGGGCAGCTGGTCTGGTCAGTGTAGCCCCCTGCCCTCTGGCTGTTGCCCCTGACGATCAGAGGCCATGAAAGAGCCAGAGAGCAGGAGGATATAGATGTACACATACATGTTTAGTGATGTATATATCTATAATTGCCACCTTCCCGTGGTGGGGGGGGGTTTGTGTGTCTGAATGATCCCAGGAGCTCTGCTGTCGGGGCTTTATGCCCCTGTTAGGGTTTCAACTGCAAACAGGCTCTGGGTGACGGGCCAGAGGGCTGGGGGATATCTCGAGATTTAGAAATATATTTAGAATCTTTCATATGTGATATACTGAGAGACTATATTTTTGATATCGAGATAAGTTATTTTAGGGGTAGAGTTTCAGGGATATTATGTTTTTGGTCCGACCAGATGTCCATGTTAATGTAATAACTTGAAAAATATTGGGTTTAGAAATTCCATGTTTTCCATATCAATGAATATCATGGAGAGGAAGAACTGATTAGATTTTGGACAATTTACCATTTCTAGATTGGCCACAAGGAGCCGCTCAAAAGTTTATAAAATCACTGAAGACTCTTTTGTTCAGAAGTTTGGAACTATTTATCTGATTGACTTCAAACCAAGTGTAAATGAAAGGACCTGTGGATGCCTCCCATCATGACATCATAGCTGTCTGGTTAAGGATTGGGGGCGTTCAGGGATAAACCCCTAACTGTCGCTTCTGACGGTGTAAGCCTAGTTGTATTGTGGCATTAAAACGGGCTTTAATGGGCGTCTGTTATGTTAATAAGGGCGTTTAATTTTGTAAACTTACCTTTATGGGAGAAGGGAAGTTATTGAGACCAATGAAGAAGCTTTGAGGTAAAGAATTTGTGTTTTGGAAATAATCGAAAGAATTATGATTTTATTTGTGTTCAACTAAATATGAGTGTTAAATGTAATGTGTTTATTTCAAGAATCGCATCTGTTTTGAGAATTGTAACTTAAAAAGACCATGTACTGTTTCTAAGGGGATCCAGCTCTTCAGACTTGCTTTTATATAAAATGAATCAGCAGCGTCAGGAAAGTTACACACATATCACAATTTGAGCAAAAATATGACTTCGGCAATTATGCTGCGAGACTAACGATATGTAACTCAAGTATTACCACGGCATTATAGTTGTAATAATTCATTGCATAGCAAAAAGTTTGGTTGCAACAAGTGAAAATACAGGATGTCAAATGAAAACTGTTACAATATGAAAATTAGGATGAAAGTGTGTTTTAAGCAGCTTTTTTCAAGATACTGATTGGTCTTCGATGTTGTGGCCTGGAAACAATATGCTCCATAAATCTCAATACATTGTCTCAGGAAAAAAAATGAAATAACATTACTCGGTGAGATTTGACTTAAGTTTAATTGATTGAGACATAAATTGCATTGTAAGCCTTTCCTGGCAGGATCAGGGTTCTTTAATAACAAACTAAAGTTTCCATTAGGGGCCAGCAAAAAAATAATGTTTAAGGCTGGCTTTGAAGAAAGCATTTTGATGAAAAAAAAAAAAAAAAAAAGTACAATACCATCAATAACAACTTTTTTTTTTTTTTTTTTTAATAAAATTCAACCATATTAAGACAACAATTAAGCCATTTTTGAAGTTGAAGGATAAGCAGGTCTGTCAGACATCAACTAGCAGCAAATTATTCCATGGGCGTGGGCCCGACCATGCAGCTACAAATCTGTGGCACCAACATAACTAAATGTAGCTTTGAGACGATAAATATATTTTTCTTCCCACTCAACTGAGATTACCTCTAGTTTATCTGTAAGAGACTGTAGCAGTGTATGCCATCAGCTGAACTGGATTAGTTTATCTGGTTTACATGAAACTGGCTCAACCATGTGCTCATCCACTTAACTTACATCACAACACCTAGCTTGTATGGAGATATATACACACCAGGTTAGCAAAAAAAAAAAAAAAAAAGTTCAGTTGGTACTTACAGGCAGTTTGGGGCAGCATCTATAAAACCATGTGGCTCAACAAAAGCAAAACAATGATCCTGAAAATATATCAACAGCATGTTTCTTCTAACAGACAAAAGCACACAGACATAAGTGGAGCTGCTTTCAATGCTGCAGGAAAGAATAGAAACTGATGGATTTCAGTGCAGATGATTAAAACAAATTTATAAAAAAATAAAAACAAATCCTGGCCATTACAAATAAGTACACTGCCATTCATGACTCCACAACTTAGGTCACTTTTTTTAAACAATCAAGTAACTCTGGACAGAAAATTCTTCATAAAACCTTGTCATTTAATAAATAAACAGAAGGTACATGGGTAAATTGAAAAATGTGAGCTTCACTTACACAACCAGCAGTGTTTTTTTTTTTTTGTCACCAGTGCCTATACAGTGTTAAAAGGGTAATAACTCCTGAGAGACCGTTGACTGAAATCTACAATAAAGCTTTCAAAGATCTAAGCCATTTAGCATTATAAAACAGACATTTCTCAATTTACTTATACCCATTTCTCTTATTTTGTAGTTTTGACACAAATTTACATTGAAATTATTTGAAATGTAATGGGTTAAAAGAAGTTGACTGGCAGTGTAGGTAAACAATGACAAGAGGTGGATGCAAAATGGCTTGTCTGGTTAAAATGAAAACTTTAAAAAGCTCCTCTGAGGAGGGTGTTAGGGGAAAAAAAAAAATAAAACAGTCACACATAAAAAGGCCCTATTTGGCTTCAAGTCAAGGCGTCCTGGCTTTGGCTTTTAATGGGCTCCCATCAGCCCTACAGTCCCATTCAGATTTAAGGGGGTCTGGACTCCGGTTTCGTGTGGTCTGTGCAGCTTGCGTCTCCAAACAGCTGCCGTTTATTCCACCGGACTCTTCCTGGGACCAGAGCGACCCATATTTCGACAGACTAAACTACCTGTAAAACACATACACACTGGGTTTAGCTCAAACATCTATCGCATTCGGATCCGTGCTTCCTGATCAGCTGTATTTACAATCATAATGACGAGCTGTGTAAATATAAAAAGGGTTAGTTTTGGATTTTCAGAGCGGTCATGGTATGGCGTAGACTGGCGTCTCCAGTACGACGACAATAAGACATGTGAGATGTAGAGCATCTAGTAAAATAAACACACCAAATCATGAGGGAAACGTGGAAAAGGTTTTTACTCTTCAGTCTGAGTACCGTGGCTGTTTTTACCTGTATATTTGTCATTATAAAACTGTTTACTTTGTCTTTTTTTGCATTTTTTTTTTTTTTAGGACAACCTCACCTGTGTGACTTTAACCTTTACCTACTCAGGTTTCATGTTTTTTTTGCAGTATTTTAAGGCTCAGTGTTCATCATTAACTCTTTCTCCACCATTGACGAGATATTCCATCAATCTGTGTTTTCACTGTAGTTGACGCTGTTGCGGACTAGGTAAATTGTTTTCCTTAGTCCAAAAACAAACAAAGCAGCAGCTTTTCCAGAAAAATTAAGGACTGGATGGAAAATTTTCAAACTCAAATCCTCTGTATCCCGTAGCAACGTATAAAGCATCATTCACTTTGAATGGGAAAATGCCGACTCTGCAGGAAACGAGCCGTTTCAAAAGCCTTAAAGATTATAATGGAACAGACTCCGAAAGTTCAAGGTGGAATGAAAGTTCAGGGTGACCTTTAAGAGACAGCGATGGAGAAATGGGAAAACAGACGTGGAAACAAAAGGACACAGATGAGGGAGAGAGTAGGGGATGTGTAGAAACAGAAACATAGACAAGAGGAAGATAGAAGAGACCTTCACCCTGCAGCCATCACACACATTCAATATTCATAACAATATTTAACGGTTCCTAACAAAGTCTTAACATATCAAAAAAAAACCCACATCAAACAGGTCCAAATGGTTCTAACAAGTGGAGCAAAAGAACCCGTCAGATTGTGAGAAATCCCTGATTGGTGACATGTTGCTGAGAACTTGGAGTTGAACTTTGGAGTTTTTCTTTGCCAAGAAGGAGGGTCTAAGGGCGGGGGATGCCCAGGACATTAAAGCATTTGTTTCGATTTTCTGTTCATCTGACTGTTTGTTTACATCCTGTAAAGCCCTGTGAGATAACCTAGTTGTGATATAGGGCTCTACAAATAAAACTGAACTTGCTCCACCTTCTGGCTGCTTTGTGAAGCTCACCGCTGACTGGATGGTTACAGTGTTGACGAACATTTTAGCGCTCAGATATTATTCTGAGGTGACCTAATTTATCAGCAGTTTGTTTCATTCACAACACCAAAAGGATAAAAATAAAAACATTTATTTATATTTATTTATTTATTTATTATTGTGCCCTTTTCTGTGCTATGCGAGTGTGTTGGAATATATGAAAAAACTGAACGTGTGCTGGTTCAGTATCATTCAGAGCATCTCAGAAAAGTTCATTGTAAAATGGGTAATATTAGTAAAAATGACAGTATTTGTTTGCGAACACATATATAAATATATATATATATTTATTTTAAGTGTTTGTATTCCTTAACAGTTAATAGTTTTGACATTTTCACACACAAAAAAAAAATGATCATTTTGCCAGTTGGCAACATGTAAAAGTATAGTTACATATGTAACTTAAGGGGAAAAAAGTTCAAACTGTTGCAAAAAAAAACCCCAAAAAAGGAGATACACGTCTATTGAATTTCAGGCGCTTGCGTTTTCTCCCCACCTAAAAAAAAATCCTCTGAATCTGAGGCATTTGTGAAAAAACAAAGCAAAACACAAAAAGAAGGAAAAACCAAAAGCACAACTCTTGTGGTGTAACAGTAACACATCCATCCTCTGGGTGGAAGACTCCAGGTGCAAATCCTGGCAAGAGTGTGAAATTTGTTGGACAAATTATTAATTCACTTTTATTAAACAGTTTCAATGTAATTATATACTTAAAAAAAAAATTATTAAACTTATATTTAAAAATATGAACTTATAATTGCATGTTTAACATTACAACATAGAGAAGACAGAGCACCAGACATGTTTGTCCACAGTCCTAATCTGAACTCACAGTGGATTCAACACAGATGCAGTTCTCAGATCCCCAACGTCAGCGAGGACAGAGGGAACACACTGTTTTATTTGGCTTTTGTATGAAATTAATAAATACATATATTCATAAATAGATAAGTAACTACATGTCCAGATAATTACAGCATCAGGAAAGCATTCAATTCCCTTCACTTTTTCCACATTGTTATGTTACAGCCTTATATTCATTTTTTTCCCCTCATCAATCTACACACAATATCCCATAATGACGGAGTGAAAAAAGTGTTGGAAATTTTTTCAAATGTATTAAAAATAAAAAGCTGGAATATCACATGTACATAAGTATTGAGTCCGTTTGCTCTGACACTCCAAACTGAGTTCAGTGCGTCCTGTTTGCACTGATCCTCCTTCAGATGTTTCTACAACTTGACTGGAGTCCATCTGTGGTCAATTCAACTGGTTGGACTGGGTTTAGAAGGCACACACCTGTCTGTAGAAGGTCCCACAGCTGACAGCACAAACCAAGCCATGAAGTCAAAGGGACTGTCTGTAGACCTCAGACAGGATTGTACCAAGGCACAGATCTGGGGAAGGCTACAGAAACATTTCTGCAGCAGTGAAGGTCCTAAAGAGCACAGTGGCCTCCATCATTAACAGATGGAAGAAGTTTGGAACCACCAGGACTCTTCCAACCATCTAAACTGAGCAATCAGGGCAGAAGGGCTGTGGTCAGGGAGGTGACCAACAACCTGATGGTCACTCTGACAGAGCTCCAGCGTTCCTCAGAGGAAATGGCAGAACCTTCCAGAAGGACAACCATCTCTGCAGAACTCCACCAACCAGGCCTTTATGGTGGATGGAAGAGATGGACAGATGGAAGCCTCTCCTCAGTAACAGGCAGAGTTTGGCAAAAGGCCCCTGAAGGACTCTCAGACCATGAGAAACAAGATTCTCTGGTCTGATGGAACCATTTGGCCTGAATGCCAAATGAAACCAGGCACCGCTCAACACCTGGAAAATACCATCCCTACGGTGAAGCACGGCGGTGGCAGCGTAATGCTGTGGAGATGCTTTTCAGCGGCAGGACCTGGGAGACGAGTCAGGATGGAGGGAAAGATGAATGCAGCAACGTACAGAGACATCCTGGAGGAAAACCTGCTCCAGAGCGCTCAGGACCTCAGACTGGAGCCAAGGTTGACCTTCCAACAGGACAACGACCCGAAGCACAGATAAGATAACGAAGGAGTGGCTTCAGGACGAGTCTGTCAAAGTCCTTAAGTGGCCCAGCCAAAGCCCAGACCTGAACCCATTAAACATCTGTGGAAAGACCTGAAAATAGCTGTGCAGCGACACTCCCCATCTAACCTGACAGAGCTGGAGAGGATTTACAGAAAGGAATGGGAAAAACACCCCAAATACAGGTGTGCCAGACTGGAGCATCAAGCCAAGGACACTGGAGGCTATCATCACTGTCAAAGGCGCCTCAACAAAGAACTGAATCCTCATGGACATGTGATATTTACATTTTTTATTTTTAATATATCTGCAAAACTTTGTAGAAAAAAGAAAAAAAAATGTTTCACTTTGTCATTATGGGATACTGTGTGTAGATTGATGAGAAGAAAATGTAATTAATACATTTCGGAATAAGGCTGCGACACAGCAAAATGTGGAAAAAGTGAAGGGGGTTGAATACTTTCCAGATGCACTGTATTAACAGATCAAACACAGCAAGAGGACATGGTCCAACCAGAGGACATGGTCCAACCGGAGGACATGGTCCAACCAGAGGACATAGTCCAACCAGAGGACATGGTCCAACCAGAGGACATGGTGCAGCCAAGCAAAGGCCAATAATAAACAGTATTTAGTGCATTTGCTTCAGTATCGTTTTTGTTGAAAATGAGGAATATGGAAGTGTTATATAAAAAAAATAAACATACATGAATGACTCATATTTGATGTATGTAAATGTGTAAAGTTTATGAGTAAAATGAGGAGATGTTTTCTGTAAAGTTTGGGGGATAGACTTTGTTTCCCCCAACATTTTGTGGAACACTGGGATATCTAAGAACTGTTTATTATTACTACTGTTATTTTATGATTTTGAAAAGTGTTACCATTTGTAAATAGGTAAAAAATGTCAATAGGAAATCAGTTTTAATTTGGACCCCCCCCCCCCCAAATATCACACCATGTGCACCGACATTGTACATATGTATATGTTATTTAAGTCTAAATTTATAAAAATATTCATATCAAGAGCAGATTTCCATTTTCTCTTAATATTTCATGTTTTACATCTGTATATTTTAAGCCTGTTTTCTGTCTTCCCTGCACTTTAGTTTTGTATTTGCTGCTGTCGACTGTTAAATTTCACTATGTTTGAATTGAGAATATCTTATGTTATTGTGTTTGGTGGAAAAGTGAACTTCATAAAATGATCTTTTTCATGCAAACACTTCCCATCAAAGCTTGTTTTTACAGTCTCTTCCTGCATCTAACACGACAAAAATATTGGTGAGAATTCAGTTTTTTTCTGATGTGTATCAGTCTGGTTTTACTCTGCTTTTCAACACTAATGACCTCACAGTTTTACTTTAACATCTGCAGTTTCACACCAGTGTAAATGAAGGCTCAGGCTGTGTAGGATTCACATGTACATACCTGCCTGTGGACTCAATATCACATGTTGCTGCTTCCGTTTCTTCTTCTCTTCTTGTATAGGGGAACCCTGGTCAAAAGGCAGATGCAGTGTGTGTCCTTTGGTGGCGGCCATAGTATCAAAGGATTAACAAAAATCTGCCTGAAAAAAGGGAAAGCCTACCTGTTTCTCTCGTTCTCTCAAATTTCTCAAGTGGCCAGAAGAAGAAGAGGGAAAGTTCTCCATCTTTACATTTCCTGCCAAACAACAAACATGTCAAATTAAAACCAAGCAACAGACTCAAACCCCCCCCCCCCCAAAAAACGTAACTCCTCTGCTATCGGCTGAAGGAAAATATGTATGGCGTATTTTCATCTTCTCAGTATTAAATTAATCTGTTTTCTGTCCTAAAAGTCACTAGAAGTTACTGAATGACATCATCACTTAATTTGCATAATTGTAAATGTTCATGTAATTGGGCCTGTTTGCATGACAGTTTTTATTCCTGTTTAATTCAGAATAAAGGTTAATTCCGCTTTAAGATGACCATGTAAACACCTAATTC
>JAPTYQ010000030.1:11730741-11756157 GCA_029814465.1 Ostorhinchus cyanosoma | reverse complement strand
TGTGTGTGTGTGTGTGTGTGTGTGTGTGTGTGTGTGTGTGTGTGTGTGTGTGTGTCTGCACAGTTCTGAGAAATGTATACATTTTTACCTGGCATAGCAATAGTCCCATCTCCACATTAAATGTCTCAGCAAGTTGACAGGACCAATATTTTGGGAGATATTAGTAATTTTAGAATACAATAGCCTTACCATCACATTGCCTATGACGGTTGACGTGAAGCGCAGTACCTTGCTGCTTAATGCAAAATAATGTTCTCCCCAGCATAAAAGCTCCTACATCTAGACCTTGTGGTGCCCCACAGGTCAACATGTTAGTAACACATAATCATGATTCTAAAAAACAGCACAAGTATATATGATTTCATATCCTGCGTAAAATTACTTAAGCTTGTATACCTGTAGTGTTTAAATGACATGTACTAACCTTCAATGACGATGTATTTGGACGTCCACTGCTTGTCAAAGGTAGTGAGTCGGGCGAGCTGCCGGATACAGACCACATGCTCTCTGAAGTCAAATTCCTCTGTGTAGAAACGAAGCAGGCCGAGCCACAGCTCCCCCACCGTCTCAGTGTTCTGTCCAAAGTGTGGCCACCGACTGGGCTGCAGGTCCAAGCAAACGACGCATTATTACGCCATCATTTTTATAGGGACGCATGCACAAATTAGGTTAAAATACTCACCAGCGTTTTTAAATCATCAAAGAAGTAGACATTCCAACCATCTACAAGTACCTTGGGCTTTTTCTCGTCATCATAGATCTGCAGCAAAAGGTTACACATAGAGGAAGGTGAAAATAAGCAACAAGTGCTAAAAAAATGTAATCAGCTCCAACTTAATGAATGCTTTTAGAGCTGAATGACAACATTTGTAAAGTCAATTTATTTGTAAAACTACTCTTAAAATAAGTACATATGTTGGAAAAAAGAAGTGATATTGCCATTACTCAAGTAAAACTCAAGAGCCTAATGGTATCTTCTAGTCAATGTTAATACCTCTTGCAGTACAGGGATGACGGGCGGGTTCCTCTGCTGCAGGAAGAACAGCACCATGAGGGTATAAGCATAAGAGGAGAGGCTGCCACGGGACGCATCCCCAATGTCACACATCTATGAGGGGGGGGGACATCATGGTAATACAGTAAGTAAACACACAATCCACATCATTAGGACTTCACACAGATGTGCATGGGTGTACAGCTGTCTCACCTTGGCGAAAACCTTCATGACATAACACAGAATCTTCACTCTCTTATCAATGGCAGCATAAGACGCCAGCAGGTGTGTGTTGTGGAGGGCCTGAGGAGAAGGAAGAGACAAAGCTGACACTGTTCATGGACTAGTCTGAATTTTTATGTTTTTTTTCCTTGATTGATCGATTATGTACAAGAATAAGCCAAGAATTAGCGTTTTATTAGAACAGAAAATTAAAAGTGAACTGAATACCAGCGTGTTGTAGAGGCTGATGTCTCCCTCCAGACCAGTCTGAACATGGTAAAACTTGACAATGGGGACTTTGGCTGTGGTGATGGGTAGGATGTTCTTCAGACCTGGACATTGTTACAGGTGCCAAAACAAATTCAGTATCAAAGTTAAATTCCGTATACAATTCGATTCAACAGTTCCCATGACAAGGGGTGTGTTGATTTATAGAACACTTCATTTATATTTACATTTTCTTTCTGCATTTTATTTAAGTTTTAATATTCTTTTTAATGTGGCTGCTGCAAACTGTGACATTTTCCCATGGTGTGATCAATAAAGTCTTATCTTAAATGATTCAGTACCATTTACCCCCCCAAAAAAGTGATGTGAACGCCACATGCAATCCGTTTTACCATGAACTCTAGTTTTCCTAACCTGGGTGCTTCTTTAGCAGTCTTGCAAGGCTTTCAATGATATTAATGCAGTCAGCGTCCTTTGACAGAAACAAAGAAAACATTAGATCACAAACAAATGACTTCACCAATTACATCATTTTTGCTTTTCTCCTCCAACAGGTTGAATGAAGAGTAGATTAGAAGAAATGGTTAATCCAAATTTAAACTTATATTCAAACCTAATTTGTATAGATTTTTTACTACCAATATACAGACATGTTGGAGGTTAAATTAACCCAGAGATGGAATGAAATAACTTACACCTATGCTGTCCTGTCCCTCCAGCACCATACAGATGTCAAGGTCACTCTGCCTGAAGCCAAAACCATTTTTGGATGATCCAAAGAGCTGTAGCCTTGCCCCTAAAACACAAACACACAACAGTTTTCCTCCCAATTCTCATTTTCATTTGTAAATGGATATTTCATCATTCTGCCAGCTCAAAGCTAAACGATTGGTTTACTTCACCTGCAAACTGGCGTCTGACAAAGATCTCCACATCTTGCAGAATGTGCTCCCTTACGCCCACTTCAAGTTCATCTGGAGCAAAGTCCACTAAAAGAGAGAGACAATTATACTCTCATAACCTTGATGATGTTGACTGATGTTTTCTTCCTCCTGTACAGTGGTTTGGTCCTTGAAAGTTACTCTAGGTAAGATATGTGTGTTTATATAGAGGTTGTGTTGGGCATGGATGTTGAAAATTGTTACAGTTGAAGATGAGCAGGAGAGGGGAACTAAAGTCCACACAATGGTGGTGAGGATTTTTACAGAAAATCCACCTGAAACCTTGACGCAGACATCAGCATATTATAACCAAAATGACAGATTAAAAATGGAGTTAAGATCAACAAATTACCAGCTTCAACGACAAAATGTTTCACATAAACAGTAGTCAGAAAAAGTTGAATATTATTTCTAGTCACTTAAGGGCCACATCAAGGGAAAGTGAACATCTGCGTAAAAAATTAAAAGTTTCACCTATCATTTCTTAAATAGGCTAATTATATAGCTTAAGAACTTCATTTTATGGAACTGTTTAGAAAATTTCAGTATCCCTTGTAAACAAAGAGATATAGTCAATATAAAATGAAACCTAAAAAGGACTAAAATATGCAATCATATATTATGTAATAATATATATACTAATTTTTTCTTGCTTGTATAAGTGATATTTTAAATCTATGAATCTATAGATACTAATTACACATCAGTACAAGAATATAGAAAGGTTATGTACAACCCAATTATTTGTCAGATATGCTGTTATTAGCTGTATACGTCACTTCAGTTGTAATATGAATGTTAAATAAAAGTTTATTAGCATATTTGTAGTGTTTTAGTGCCAGCAAAATCTTTCTTTCTGATACTGAACACAGGTAGAAAACTGCTGTCCATGTGTACAATATATTTATGTTCAGAAAAAGGTATTTAAACATTTTTGCCCAATATTAATCACAGCTGTAGTTTAACATCAGAGCTAAAGTCCCATGTTTCATTTTGGATAAGTTTCTTTTGCGAACAGCATGTTTTGTACATTTGCGTAAAGTGAAAAAAAAATTTCATTTTCAGTCTCCATGTCACACAACAGTAATTTAAGTATTTTTACCCTACAATTTAATTTCTTAAAATTCTAAAATGTGTGTAACAAGTAATTACTGAGACCTATTCACACATGTATTAAACATGGAAATAAGTCATTTAGTTTAAATACAGAGACTACTGAACATGAAATGTGTCCTTGTGTCACCGCTTGATCTGGCCCTTAAACTGATATAACAGACTGAACACGGCAGCTTGATTCTCATAAAGCCACATCGTTAACGACACGTGTGTCTAATTAAATGTGATATAACATGGTTCCAATTTTGCAATAGCACTGAAAAAACCTCTGACACAAAAACCTTTGTTTCACTTTTTTGAAATCCTGAAAATCTAGCAGAGGTATGTAAACTTTTTATGTCTATGTACAAAACACTTATGCCGACACATAATACTCACAGTGGCACTGCTCACAAACTTGGTTAAGGATCCTCAGAAACTCTGGTGTCATTTGAGGCAGCTGTTTTAGCTGCACTTTCTTGAAATCCTCAGGACAGTCTTTCTTCAGATGACCATCTCGTTTGCATAAACTGCACACAACCATGTGGGACTGAGAAAAGATTGAAAGGACTTTAACTTAAAAACAGGCTGCTTTGCCACAAATTTGAAATTTACAACTTTAAAGTATCGGTAAACCCCTGATGATCACAGGAAAATGAGACTAAAAAAATGCAGTTGGAGAACGTAAAACGCAACAAAAACAACTGGTTCATTGTTGGTAATTTTGATGTTTATTTATAATCACCAAAATAATTTGGATTTGTTTACTGGTTTTGTATCACAGCTGATGAACATGTGCCCAGTGGCACTGGAGTTTGTACCAGACACATGTAACTTCTGTTTAAATTAAGCTGCTAACCAACAACAACACTATGGATAAAAATGGCAGAGAGGAGAGGATAATATCAGTTCACTTTTGCCATGTTTCCACTGTGTGGTACCTGCTCGACTTGGCCTTTTTGAACTTCCATTATGAAAAAGGACCTGGAATTTGGTACCCAGTACTAGTTTTTTGGTATCACCTCCGCAAAGGTTCAAAGCGATACTAAAACGTGACGTATAAACTCTGCAGACCTCTGATTGGTCAGACAGTTGTCTGTTATCCACCGGTTTACAAAATACAGATGTGGACGTTGACAGTAAATAGAGCAGTACATTAATCCACATGATGACAGTCAATAACTACACCATAGTCGGTTGAGGAGATTCAGTCCTTGGTGGCCGACGTAAAAATTTAGATGAGACAACATAAAACAAACAAAAAGTCGGTACTATCCTGTAATGGAAATGCTCTTCAGGAATCCTCAGTCGAGTCGAGCCGGTCCCACGTGGTGGAAACGTGGCATTTGAGTAGAGCGCTTGAGGAATGGCCTTTACAAACCGGAGGACTTTTAAAATTTATTTTGTACCTAATTTTTTCAAGCTATTGTTTGTCATTAATATCTGTTAAAACCTGGTATTTTATTTTTATGAAACAAGGTAATTTTTTCTGAGTTTTCGCAGCTTCAATAAATAATAATAATGATGGATTAAATTTCTATAGCGCTTTTCAAGGCATCCAAAGCGCTTTACATTATTGATCCATTATTCGTTCACACTCTGGTGGTTGTAAACTACGTTTGTAGCCACAGATGCCCTGGGGCAGGCTGACGGAATCGTGGCTGCCAATTCACGCCAAACAGCGCCTGCGGCCACCACTGAACATTCATATGTCCAGTGTGACGCTCACAAGGTGGGTGAAGTGTCTTGCCCAAGGACACACAGCACATGACTAGGACAGGGTGGGATTCAAACTGCCAACCATTCGGTTCTTGGATGACCCGCTCTACCTCCTGAGCCTTGGCCACCCCAATAAAGGCATCATGTGATCATTGAACTGATTTATCTGACACAAACATCATATGATGACAATAATAGAGTAATGTTGATTTCTAGCCAGTGTTGAGTATTAAAGACATAAATGGTAAACAAAAACGAAGTAAAAGGACAGCATGGAACACCATCAATGAAAAACAGCTACCAGGGTGGCGTTGACTGTCTGTATTCTGACCTCATGTGAATCAAATACATTTGTCTTGTGCAAACAAGACTTTAAATGATGTTGAATCACCTTTTTTGTCAAAAGCTGAAAATATATTCAAATCTATTATTCATCAAGTGTCAACTGTGAATCATTTTGATGTGAAATATCAGAAGGTGTAGCCTATACTTCGCATTTTTGCATTGTTTATTCATCAGGCTTCCAGTGTGTAAAGGCCTGAAGACGATATCCCTCTGCTTCATCTCTACCTGTGCGGTGTCGCATGACTCACATTCAGATACCTACAGTTGTTGATGCCGTTGTCATGTTGTGATAAAATAATAATACATTTTATTTGTATAGTGCCTTTCATGGTACTCAAAGACACTTTACATACAGCAGAATAAAAACATTAAATTAGGTGAACACTTAAACATTAAAAAGCAAAATAAAAGTATCAAACATTAAAAGCAATCTTAAATAAGTGAGTTTTTAAGAGGGATTTTAAAGTGTTGAGGTTAGAACAGTGTCGGATGGTAGGAGGGAGGGAATTCCAAAGGGGTGGAGCAGCAACGGAAAAGGCTCTATATGTTTCAGTGTGACGCAGGGATGGGAAGATTGGCCGATACGTACCAATACACCCACGTGTATGATCCAAGTGCACTCGATATAGAAGCTGCGAGTGAATGAATATTTTTGGAATGATATTGAAATGTATTGGTTAATGAATGATTGTATCGATAACATTCGATCTATTCAATAAAATATATTTTTATTTGCATTTAAAAGGGTTACTATTTGTTTGGGTAAAGTTTTTCTTTTCTGAAGACCCACGTTAATGTGCGCTGTGGATGTGTACACTGCACTGCAGCTATGAACTCTGCAGATGCACTACAGCCTGTGCACCGCAGATGAATACTCTATTGTGTGTGGATATAGTTATGTGGAAAAAGTCCAGATGCCCCCTTTTACATCTTAGTTTTCTTCACCATAATAGCTGATATTTTTATCTTTATTTTAACTCAAATGTGGAGAAAATATACCTAAAAATATGAAACTACAGAAATGCTTTTTAAAATGTGTTGGTAAATTCTAACGAATAACTTATTTTTGAGGAAAATATTCGGACACCCTTGTGCTCGTTACTTCAAAGATGGAATCCTGAAAAAGCTTCTCTAACAATCTGCCACTGATCAGGTTCATGCAGTCTTCTGTTCATTCTTCCTTCCAATGCTTAAAATGCAGAGTGTCCCAATTTTTCCTCCCAAATATATTGAATTTACCAATATATTTTAAAAAGAATTCTTTTAGTATATGTGCTCCTTATCTTAGTATTGTTAAAAAAACCTGAATTCCAGATATTTGTATGGTAAAACAGGGGTGAGCAATCCTGGTCCTCGAGGGCCTGTGTCCTGCATGTTTTAGATGTTTCCCTTTTCCATCACACCTGATTCAGTTAATCATCAGCTCATCCAGCTCTGCAGAAGCCTGACAACGATATAATGGCTTCCACGTGTGATGGAAGAGGGACATGTCTAAAACATGCAGGACACCTGCCCTTGAGGACCAGGACTGCCCACCCCTGTGGTAAAGAAAAAAGATTTAAAGGTGATGTCCTAACCTTTTCACCTGACTGTATGTGAGGAACATGTTCTGAAATTGCACAAAAGCCAGTTTGTGAAATTCATGGTTTTATTTCATAAATAATTAAGCTCACTGAATTGAGCAGCATATTCTTTTACCAGAATTAATGTGTTGAATCAGAATGTGCTTCATCACTCTGTATTGTGATCTGGGTGTGAATCAGATCGTGAGATGCCACACACACAGCTTTATTATATTGGATTGGAGATGCTGTATCAAGATGCGAATCATACAGCTAAGATTCCCTGCCCTAGTGTGAAGGCTTTCAAACACCTGGTAACCCATACTGGGAACTTCGGATGGTGATAAAAGTTGACACCAACAAACCAGATTCATCAGCTGACACCAGAACAATCAATAGAAAAAAACTGCATTTCTTTAGCCCATTTAAATAACTGGTGCTCAACATGTAGAGGGCAGGTCAGAGGTCAGAATGCTTGGGGGTTTATTGACTCTTTAAATCATCATTTAATTTTAAAGTTATACCAATCTTCAACCCTTTGAAGGACTTACCTTGCCTCTTGTAAAAGCTTGCTTGGTGAATTCATATGATCGTCTGTTCCGTTTCTGGTTTTTATTTCCTAGTTTATCTTTCACTACAAGCAGAGGTGAAGGACTGGCAGGTGTGATCTCCTCCTCTACCTCCTCATCTTCTTCATCCATGGAACCAGGTGTGTCCAAATCTGGACCCTCTTCATCAGACAAGAGCTCCTCCCCTGATATTTCATCCACTGGAAAAAGCTCCTCATCCTCTGTAGTGAAGCTATCCAAGTGTTGTCTGGACCGTATGACACCATCATCATCCTCCTCGTCATCCTCCTCGTCCTCATCTTCAGAAAGACTGCTTTTGCCGCGGTCCACTTTTTCCCTCTCCCTTTCATCATCAGAGTCGCTGTCCTCTTCAATTTCCTCCTCTTCAATGATGCAGTCAGCGTCTTCAGGACTATTTTCTTTTGTTGTGAGTTCACTTGCAGACTGGGGCTGAACAGTGAGGAGACTGAAATCTGACAGGCAAAAGAGTTCCTCTGCATCATCCTTAGCATCTGCACCTTCAACAGGTCCATGTGGTGCTTTTGCTTTCTGATCAGGAGCTGACGCATTGAGTGGCAGTGCAAAGTATTTATATGTGGTTTTGATGCAGTGGAGAATGTACTCAAACATCTGCTGACTGTTCATTGTACGGGCCACGTTTCTCTTCACAGAAAATGGGTCTGAAAAGAGACACACCAAACAAAGTATTCAGTTTAAAACGTTCACTTTTTAAACACATGTAACAGAAACAATCATATTTCTAACACCATAACATTACTAGTACTGGTGGAGGAAAGTAACCAAGTACCTTTAGTTAACCCTCAAAAATCCAAACAGCTGCTGGCAACCTAAACCATCTACTGATTTAAACTGTTTATTACCTGTTAATCCATTTATCCTATCAATCCATAGAAATAATCTGTATAAAATGCAATTTGTCATCTTTTCATGGTCATCAGATATGACCCATTTGGATGTTCAGAGGCTCCGTAGTAGGGCTGCACGATATTTGACAAAACTGACACTTTTTTTTTTAACAATGCGATACATATGGGTGGTATGAAAAAATACTCAGGAGGATATAATAGCTGTGTGGTGCCGATGTAAATGGTCAAACAAATTAGTTGTGTTCCCTCTCGTTGTGGCAACAGGTGGAAGGCACTACAAACACAGAACACGTATTTCAGTATCATCCTTCTTGTTGCCCAAATAATTCTAAATAACTGACTATGCTTTTCTTTGTGGCACCAAGTCTTTGTGTTTGGGGATTTTCTCTTGTTCGTTGTTCATCTTTCAACATTGCAGTGTTTCCTGTGGAATTGATCTGTTGTGTAATCTGGGGGTGTGGGGTGCACAGGCGTGCGTTTTGGTTGGTAGCGTGGGTGGGCTCGACTGGTTTCTGTCCATGGAAGTGAAACTTCTCGCTCATTTATCTCTTCCCTACCTCCTGAAGCTTTGCAAACTTTCATTTGAGGTGGCAGGACGTGCTGCTGCGTCACAGCAAAACCTTGCCAGCTGCTATGTGGACGCTTGCCAGCAACTCACTCTATGTGCAGGGGTGTGGTCTGCTTCGGCAAACTGATTAAGAATGAATGTGATTGGTGATCACTACATGCAGTGTGTGTCACGTACCCTTGAAATTACATGAGAACACACAGAGTTAATTTGCCTCCGACATCACTAGACCTGCGATGTGACTATTGCACACACATACATCACGATGTTAAAACGATATATTGTGCAGCTCTATTCTGAATTTACCATGGAAACACCGTCATCTTCTGCAACATTAATTCACCAGTAAAACACATTGGAGTTGGATAAATGAGCGTTTTTATATTCAGTTCCGATATCTATTCTGAAAAATTCACTTTTTCTTCAGTTTTCTGTGTCTGATATAAAAATATAAATGTAAACTTTACTTTGAGCTTTTTTGAACATCTACAAGATCAGTAAATTACAGGAAAATACCAGATTTTCACTGAAAAAAAAAAAAACGCAACTGCATCGGTTAGAGTTAAATAAACAGCCTGAACTAACATAGTACCTACCTAAGCAAATAGTTCAGATCCTTCCATGGGTAAGTACTGCAGTGGATCATAATGTTTCAGCTGAGACAGGTTATTTAACTCTAACTGATGCAGTCAGTGTCCTCTCATGTCTTTAACATCAAAGATTGTACAAAGCCAGGACTGATCAGGATCATCAGCTCTGTGACACAATGGTTCAGGGAGAATGAGACATCATTTCCACACATGGATCAGCCTCCATAAAGTCCAAACTCTAATTTGGGATGTGACGAAGACTTGATGCAGTAGTCCAGTTCTCCATCATCAATAATCAAAAATTAAAGCAACTATGTATGGAAAAAATATTATGAACCTTATTGTGACACTACATAAGCATTATGTGACAAAAAAGATGTGACAGTGAATGTCTCCTGGAATCAAAACCAAAGATGGTGCAGTCAAATACTCCATGTGGGACTTTTTCTTTTGGCCAAGCAATTTATCATTAACAGTGATAGCCTATATCACAAAGGTTAAATGGAGAGAAAAGTTCATTTGGAAACTGACACAAAAGTAGCTCTGGGTCTATATGGGTTAAGTACTGCACTCAAGTATAACTGGGGTAACTTGAGTATTTTCATTTATTTCATGATCTTTCGTATATTCATTTTACTGCTTTTGTTACTTTTAAGATACAGATTTGCCATAGTGGATAATGTTAACACTTTTAAAACAGAAGATTAGACTTAGATTTTATAAACAGCTCCGCCAAATGCTCATGTTTAAGATAAATACCACTTTACTCCTTTATTCCTTTCAGCTGCAGAAGGTACCAGACCTTTATTTGAAGGAGGCATGTATTAAACACAGGTTTGACCTTCTAATTTCCTTTGTTTAATGAGTAATGGGCATGTTTAGTACAAACTCTTGTTTTGATTCACTAATGTTTTTGAAATGTTAAAAAGGTCTAATGCCCTCTTCTACAAAGACTTTCTTTATCATTTCAGGTTTCACTGAATTTTAGTGTGCCAATGTCAAGCTTGTAAGTTTCTACAAATGACAGTACTTGGTATAAATTTAAGTTAAGGTGAAAAATCTGCATTGGTACTTCTACTCAATTTCAATATTTCCTCTATGGACTAGTGTGCATTGTTTCAATATACCAAAAAGAAAATTTTTCTTCCTACCCTCTACAGCGATGCGTTTCTTTGGCCAGTCCTTAATCTCTCGGGAGAGGACAGCACTAGTGCGCACGCTGATCACATTGTCTGCCACGTTGAACTCCAGTGAATAGAAACGAAGCATTTCAACCCACAGAAGACCGACCTCCACAGGGGAGCGAGGACTCTGAAACACTAGGGGAACCTGTGGGGAAAGTCAGATACACATAAAAGACCATGATCTTAGCTCTACAGTTTTACAAAATTATTAGACCATCAAAAACAATGGTTATGCAATCAAGCACTAACTCCTGTGTGCATCATGTGATTAAAACAGACAGAAAAAAAAACATGGAATCAATGAAAGCACTGTTTTGGTCAGTGCAATGGCATAGATATTAACGTAAGAACTGAAGTGATTTTGGTTTTATCAAGAAAACATGTTAAATGGATAGATATCAGCTCTGAAATTAAACAACTAGGAGCTAGTTTTGTTGTTTTCATTATATTTGTCCAAACAAATGTACCTTTAGTTGTATCAGGCATTAAAATTAGCAAGAATTTGAAGAAAACAAGGGGTGGTCTAATAATTTTTTTCCACAACTGCAGATTTGTGTTTGTGCGTGAAGAACATTTTAAAAGACTTTTTTATGCTACATTGATTTTTCAGCCTCAGACTGAACAATAAATCTGTCAGGTTATGTTGCTGCGTGGCCCTCTTGCTTTGACTTGCGAGTTAACTTGTGATACTATGAGTGATGTGGTAAAATTACTAAGTTTACTATGGAGGCATTATAATTTTGCACAGGTAATGGAACTGACAGATACAGCGTGTCCATTACCATGCATTACTCAATGTCATGGTTGTTCTATGTTCTTTGTTCTGTTAATAGCATCGTCTTGCTTTGGCAAGTTCCAAGTACTGAAGTTATTTTTGTCATGAGTTGGTCATTCAGTACAGAGTTATGTCGATACAGTGACAATTACTGTGTGATCGGAGTAAGAACTGATCAGTGTGTGACTAAACACACACTGATCAGCTGTTGGCTTCATAAGGTCTGTGTTGGTTATACATACACACACTTATTGTAAAAGTATGTATGATGAGTATCATCGTCATCACTGTGCATTGTTAGAATATTTTTGCCCCACATTTACATTCCGTAATTAGCAAGATGGCTGAATGACACATTGTTCAACACACTACTTTCAGTCGATTGTAAGACGATAGTGGAGGAATAGGTCTTGCCCATATGAAGATGGTTTCGGTCGTATCCACAAACGTTTTGTATCGGATAGGCCTTTCGTCCACAAGAAACCAGCGTTTTCAGTCACTGAAACTGCAACTTTTTGACCAGAGTAGATACATTTGAAAAAGCTGGTTTCGCATCTTTGTACAACCAAACTGCAACTTTTATAAAACAATGATGTCACAGCCCCACCTCTTAGCCTACCAGCAAGATGCCACTTCACAACAACAGCAGACTACAGAGTAGTGCTTGTGTTACAACAGCTTTTGCACTTATTGGAAATACTGAATCGAAATCTTCAGATACTCTTTCATTCCAATGAACAACAAACCATAGAAACAATATTCACTACATGCTCTTGGATCTACCACAGACAGGGGCAACCAGAAGGAAATACTGGATCTGACCCAGTAGAACCCAGCAAGCTTTATGTGCATGCGCCGTGTCTTCTTCTCTGTTTTTTTCTTGAGCATTACAACACCACACACAGGCCTGGCATTTGTACTACATCATTTTCAGTGGTTTCGTGCGGATGCAGATATTTCCTGAAATGATCTGTTTATGAAGGACTTTTTGAAAACAACAAATTAAAAGATTGGATAGGAAAAGATGCAGTTTGGTGTGGATGTGACCATAGACTATGACAGTCCACTACAGTCTGCATCAGTAATGGGAAACTGAGTAACAGAATGTATTTTGTGAAGTTTTGTTCAGGAGTGATGTGGATATGATGGTAACAACCACCTGCATTAGATGGATTCCAAACCTACTTCTAATGCAGAGTCTACAGATGGATTCAGGCTGTGTTTTAGTCACAGACTGAGGTGGCTCACAAAGATGGTGCTATGGGAAACTCTGCAGTTTAAATTGCAGGCTGATCCTTAAAACCCATTCTAAGTAAAAGGGAGCTGCTAAGATTCACTTGTTTGAAGACTGTATGCAGTTAACAGATGGGAAAGTATTCTGTTAAATTGAGGATGTGACTATTAAAATGCATTGTACGACAATGAAAGCAATTACCTTTCCCTTTATACAGCTTTCAGCTTGCTGCGATGATTCTTTGGAGGAGGGCGGAGTGTAGACCCAGTGTAAATGTCCATCCTCTACATGACTCAGGCTAAAGTCGGACAGCCTGCTCAGTGAAAACACCTTAATCTAAAGTAAAAAAAAAAAAAAAAATTACTCAAGAAAGCACCAAATCATAAAAACGTATTTATTTTAATTGATTTCAAGCTGAAGATTGAAAGAAACACACCTCATGGTTCAGATAAGTGGGCAAGAGAGACTCTTTGCGCTGTTGTAAGAAGAAGATAACCATGAGAGCAAAGACGTATGGTGGCAGTCCGCCTTCCTCAGGACGGTCAATCTGACAGATCTAAGACAAAGCACAAACTCATCAACTTTATCAGTCATTTTGCACAAACAAACCTCTCATAGGTTACCGCCTCAACTATAAACTTACCTGGGCCCAGTGTCTCAGGCCCACGACCAGAGGAAGCAGGACGCGCTCTTGACTGGCGAGGGCGGAAAGGAAGGTGGTGGTTTGGAATGCATTTTCATTCCCTGCACTCACTTTGCAGACCAGGCCACTGAAGGGGGACATTTCAGATTTCAGCAGTGATTTAATGCCTTTCAGCATGTGTCAAAGGATAGTTTGGAAATTGGTATGAACTTTGTTTACTGCCACAATACCTTCTGTACAGAACAGATATTTTACTGATGCCTCCTAAAATGTATTCAAACATTATCTTGACATAGCATAGGGCTTTGGAAGGCTAAACTGGACAAATCAAAGGGGTATCTTGCCAAATTACAGTTTCTTCAGACAATAATTAAAGCTTTGTTTGTAAGGTCAGAGTTTCAATGTGGAACTGTACTGGAGGTTTAATTAAACAAAACGAACTTCATTCTGTAATACATTTGATTTGAAAATTAAACCATATCTAGGACCAAATGAAACACAAACACACCTCTTTTTTTCTTTGCAAATGACCACAGGGACCCTGGCATGAAAATCTGCTTCCAGATCAACGAAGAGTGCTGTGAACACAAAAAGACATAACAAATTTAAATACTATCCATTCCTGTGGAAGACTTTATATTTATTAAAAAGACAACTATAAAATGTAAAAAACCACTCACGGCTCACTGAGAGGCTCTCTTTGACCAACAACAACACATTTGGCTGATGCATCTGTGAATACATTCCATTTCAAAACCTTTATACAACATAAATACAATATAAAAAAAAGACATGAACAATGAGTGTCCTACAACTGCAACATGCACCAAACTAAATATGTAAGATTTTCTAACACACTCATACAGTAGCACAGGGGTGTCCAGTCCTGGTCCTCAAAGGCCGCTATCCTGCATGTTTTAGATGTTTCCCTCTTCCAGCACACCTGAAGGTCATTATCATGCTTCTGCAGAGTTTGGTGATAAGCTTATTATTTGAATCAGGTGTGTTGGAAAAGGGATACATCTAAAACATGCAGGATAGCAGCCCTCGAGGAACGGATATGGACACCCTACTGTGGCAGATTCATCCAGAATATTGGACCTCACACCAATCTAACTTTTCCTGACATTAGAACATTTCCTTGTTGAAAGCTGGAGTATTCAGTGTTTATCTCCATTTATCCACAATATAAAAGTAGCTAAAGAGCTGCTTGAAAAAATTGTGCCATTAATTTTCATGTTCTGTGACACTACCGTAACACTATTTACAGGAGTTAAGAAACTCTGTATTTTGCAAAATATCAAATTAAACAGCCATAAGTAGTTCATAATTCAGGAGTTTATGGGCAAACAAATACATCATCTGTCGTAAAGTACGTCACCAGCTTATCCATGAGCTGATCTGGTTGAATAAATGAGCTACTGCTCCATTAATCAAAAGTCTGTGTTAAGAGCCTGAGGCACATTCTCATCCTGAACTAAGGGAAAGGAGCTGAACCATGTAGAAAAATGCTAGATTTGTCACTAAGCACATACAAGAAAATCATTAAAGATGCGGGAGGAAGAAATCAGGGGGAAAAAGGTCAGAATTTCAAAACATGCCTTCTTTCTGCAGCTCTCCCCACTCTGTCCAAGTTAAAAGACTAAATTTTAAGATAAATGAAGAGTCATCTCCAACAACAGTATCTTAAGAGGACATGGACAATTAAGGATGTCAATCACATATTTAACCCAATTCCCTCTAAAACCAATGATTCTCAAGTCACAAGACAGATTTTTCTACAGCTTGAACAAAGTGACTGCTCTAGCAGAAGAGAAGGAGCCTGGTTTCCCTTCACACCACTTGTATTGCAACATGCTGAAAGATAATCATGGATTCTTTGAAGAAACACCACTAAAGTGCAGCACACTGAAGGCTTAAAACTTCCCAAACTCCGCAAGAAAGAAAAAAAAAAATCAGCAAGTTGGCAACACTGACTGAGTATGATGTATGTTTTGTTGCTTGATCTTAACCTTCATCTCTTCCTCAAATTTACTCCCCTCTAGACTCCTTCATGGCAAAAATGTACACAAACAAAAACTGCCATAAAAACTACCAAACCTTCAATCATCTCCGGGATATTAACCCATTAAATGCCTATTTTAATTAATTATTTATTACAAAGAAAAACACACAAAATATTTTCCATATAAATATAGTTGGGGGATGAGCCTTTGGTGGCGATTAGTCTTGGATATGTTACAAACTAGCAACAAAATGCATTTGATTGCATCAGTAATTTTTATGTAGTATCAGTTACTTGCTTTAGAAACCTTTGTGTCTAAAAATGCCTAATTAACTTCCATTAAAACCAGATCTTTTAAATCCCACTGTCATTACAGTGTATAACTACACATTCTTTGCAGAGATGCGACGTTTAGGAACAAGTCGAGTCTTTTGAATAGCTCTTAAGAAAACGATAAGAAGTGATTCGCAATTGTGAGCCGTTCGTTTGCGAGCTGTTATATTCAAATTGCCCACACTGCCTTCATGTGTCACCTGTGTGCCCCGTGAGTCTGGGTTGTCCACGCAGCCTTCACGTAACAACGAATGACATCTCCAAGTTTAAGTTGTCCGGAGCACACCCCAGTCAACTGAATGCAGGTATGTGCGCAGCTAATTCAGGTGAGGAGTTATCAGTGAATACCGCATGAGTCTAATTGACTGGAGCCACATTTACCACTGTATCAAAGAGAAGATATTAGTGACTGAAAAAAAAACATGGTGATGCGGAATTAACTGGAGGAGCATCTTCTTCCTAAAATGAAGATCCCCTTATGTGGTGGACAAGCCAGGCCCTTGTGTACCCCAGCCTCACCAAAGTCATGGTACAGGAAGCTTTGTTTAGGGACAACATCGGTTCCATCTGAAAGAGTATTCATTAAGACAGGACTAATAATATCAGAGAGAGGTTGCCTCAAGATGGAAAAAGTTAGATTAATTGTCTTCCTTAACTCAAATTTGCCAACGGATAAGGAGAGGCACTAGAACCCGCAAAGGATGACACTGCTTTATTGTGTCAAGGATCATGTCTTTAGTTCTGTTCACACTTATCGTTTACACTTTGTTATTGTTTACATTGTTCTGATGTGGCTTTGAGTCACGGAGCTGAACTCCTGTTTGTAAAGTAGTTCAGGTGTACAAACACTAGATAGGGTAGTACCATTTAGCATTGACATTTTTATCATGTCATCATTTTTATTCTAGTTTTATTTACATTTTTTATATATGCACTTTTTTAATCTTATTTTTTTTTATCTTTTTCTGTACTGTTAAAATGTTCTTGTGTGTAAAATTTTACAATTAAGTGGTTTTGCATGGAAGTTATCTCTAAACTACGTAGTTTTTTTTTTTATTGTGCCACAATGTTTTTTGGTAAGGAAAAATTCAAAATAGTGATCTGACTGTCAAAGCATGGGGATATAGCACTACCTTATGGAATGTTTACAATGAAAATACAAACCAAATGAAATTAGAATCAATATTTCAGAATAATTCCCATCAACAGAGTTTATATTGGTGGGATGTTAAGTTTGAATTATTCTGACAAATCTTATCTTATAACTGCTACTAGTGACTGTTTCCATGATAAAAATGAGTTTCCTCTGACTTCTAAAAAAACCAAATAAATATAACAAACCAGTCTTTAACGGCTCTTTAAAAATAATGGCTCCTTAAGATCCAGCCCCCTTCAGCCATAAATCCCATCTCTATTTCTCTAATGTAAACATTTCATTTTGAAGAAAAGTAGTGATATTTGAAATTTTTTCTGGATTTCACCAGATTCAACCATATTCCCACTGTAGGCTAATCCAGATAATCTTGAAAATGATTGAATGTTTGGTAGTTTTGAGCAGGGCTGAAGTTGTTGGAAGAGATTTATAATCAGAAAAATGTTCAAAAATGGCAGAGGAGGGCATAAGAATTAATTAATTTTTGTGAAAAATGAAAAACTGAAACATTATTGGCACTAACTCACGTGAGGTGGATACTGAATATCAATGTTGACATCAGAATCCTTAAATCCAAATTTAGTGCAAGACGATCCATATAGCCTGAGTCTGATCGCTATGAGAGACAGAGAGGGAATGCCATTAAAACATTACTCAGCACAGAAAAAATAAACTGAACAGTGTTCTACACAGAAATTCCACTGTCAGAATGAAGATCATGTGTGGCTTACCAGGCAGGACGGACAGAAGGAGGTCTTGCATGACATAGACTACGCATTGTCTCTTCTCTACATCTTCATCAGTCATCCCATGTTCCCTGACAACAGCCTCTAGTGCTGCACTAACAGCACTGATCTGCTCTGCACCAGGAGGCACAATCTCAGTCAGCATTACCTGCTCTTGCCTCTCCTACACGAAAAAACAAAACAAAAAAACACAACTGTCCATCATAGGTGCCATCACACAAGCAGCAACATGATTATGTAGCACACTTTATCTGGCGGATTTAGCAACTAGAAAACACAGCAATAGCATCATATATATATATATATTTTTTTTTTTTTTTTAAATGTACATGTTCAGTTCTGTAAATATGAGCTGTGTGAAAGTCTTACCCTGGCTCTTTTCTTGTGACGTTTGTCTCTGATATGTTTGTAAGCATCAGTCACAGAATCCAGGAGAACATCACATAGAGCACAGGTGTAAAGTGCACTGGCATTGCTGTTGGGTTTCTAAAGCAGTTTACAGGTGGAAAAGACAAGTATCAGACAAAGGCCACAAAAACAGTTTTAGAATATTCTAAGCTGAACTGTAAAGCATCTCTAATTGGGGCAAAAAAAAAAAACTACTTAGAACAACCATAACACAACTTAAAGAAATATACACATAATTTACGCTACCACATTAGTCTTTCTCACAGGACATATGCTGCTGGATTTATGCTACAACTGGGTGACTTTCAGTAGGCATTGTCATCCCTCCCTACCATTGCATTTACCAACACTACATGACAAGACAAGTGTGAACACCAAGTGGAAAGGGGATGACATACTGCAGCCTTGGAGAAGCTCTAACAATGTGTGAAGACTAGGTCAGAAAGGTCTAGCTTTGTGACACTACTACCACACTAAATGCCTGTACCTTCTTCAGACAGTATATCTCATCTCTGTTCAGCCGTTTCTCTGCCTGCGACAGGCTGCGCAGCTCTTTCGCTGAGAGAATGGACTCTTCAATCACTGGGCCCCTATTCTCTTCAGAAAAACCTTTCCTCTTGTTTCGGTTTCTCCGTTTTTTTCCTTTAAAAAGAACATGTGTATATCAATTAAGTGTGTTTCATTGACATATTCAGACATGTTGTGTACACCATAATTCTTATTAAAACAGTTGTGACTGCAATCAGATGCAGGAAGCCTCAACAGATAAAAAGGTTCAGATTTCCCTTCTGAGCCTACCATTTCATTTTCAAACTCTTACCCAGTTTCTGAGCACTTCCATCACTGGTTGGACTCCTTCCCTGCTCCCAGTCTTCTCTCTGAGGACTTGTCCGCCGATGCTGCTGTGGACGCTCTCTCCAGTTATCATCTCGGTTTCCCCCACTATTCTCAGGACCGGAGAACCACCGATAGTCATCTCTCTGCAAGGGGCTGTGACCACCTCTGAGTCCACCAGGGGAGTAACTCAAGTGCCCATGCCTCCCTTTTTGTGGGCTGGCCCGGTAAGGCCCGCTTTGACTCTTCCAGCCCTGCTGACCCTCTGGTCTGAAGGGCTGTCCTCTGCCCTGGTCCTGGTTCCTCCAGCTTTCTCCTTTTTCTCCTGTTGTCCTCTCCCATCCACCTTGTCTGGCACGGTGAGGCCTGCCAGAGTTTTCCATGGTGAAGCTAAATCTGCAAGGCAAAAGTTTCACAGTATGGGTATTATTAAACAACGGGCCTTCACTATTCATGCCAGCGTCAACACATTTATATGACTATGTAATCACTTGAGACAAACCCTTAATTGGCTGTGGATGATCACGGTCCCTTTAGTCTTCCTAGTAGAGTTTAGAAGTGAAAGTTTTAGTTAGGCACCCCAACAGACAACCGACGACCAGTTATGATGCTAATGTTCGCCTTGATGTGACTTTTTCCGGTTTAAGTTCATGACTAAGACTTTTACTGCAACGAAATGACCGGTTTTGTCAAGAACACCAGACTCCGTGAAAAACGACCTTAACTTCTAAAGATATCAAACACATTAGCTACGAATGTCTCCACTGTTGCTCAACTCCACTGTTCGTTTAACTATGGGAGGCGTGTGCGCCTGATGTAACGCTAGCCAACAGCTCCAATTACTCGGCTAACAGTAACGCTACCCTTGACTTCGACAGCTTGTTATGCTGTTAGCATTGGCTAATTTCCTAACGTGGTTTAATAGCCTGACATGCTACTACAATTATTTCTTCCTTTTTCTACAGATACCGATGTAAAAACGTAATACACTGTCTGCTAAAAGCTAGTCAATGAATTGGCACGGCACACCAAATTGAGGAAAACTCACTAACTTCATGCTAGCTAGTGTCCGTCACTATTAGCTACTGCTATTTAGCCTACTAGCTAGGCCATCTAGCTGCCCAGCTAGCAGCAGCTAGCACTGCTGTTTATGTCAGAGTTTTGTTTAGCTGCTCGGACTACAGCTGCGTTAAAGGCAGCTTCTAAAATGTTAAGGATAATTATCCACCTCGAAAAAATAAAATACCTTTAGCGCGTCTACAGAGGGCATACTTGAAGCCATGTTCAGGTCTGACTTGGCATGATTGTTGTCATGCACTGGACTACAGAGTTTGAAAGGTGGTGAAGCTGTCTGTTATGGAGTCGTCAGCGTTTTAGTTCCGCCCACCGCGAAAAACAAGGCAGGTCCCTTTAAATCTTAATAATCTATAATACTGTTAACGTTCAACATGAAATTTTTTTCTTTCTTATTTGGCAACGTTGTCTTCTGAAACTTTAATGTAGATGTGTAATTGTTATACAGGAGAATAAACTTTTAAAATGTATAGAGCTGAAATTATCAATCAATTAATCAACATGAAATAATAATAAAAAAAAAATAATTACAATTTTCCTGAATCGAAACTTCTTTTCCTTATTTTCTCCGCTGTTAAACATTGGTTCCACTGTTGTGTTTCACACGGACGCTTATTGTGACGCATGTGATGGCCAGGATCTATAAAGCACTTAGGTTGTTAGTAAGTTGGATATAAATTTGTTGAAGTGTACATATTGTTTGTCTGTTGATGCCATTTAACTGTGTTGTTGTTTATATAGAGAGATATTTTTATATAAGGTTCTATTTTATTCTTGTTGTTATTTCTATGTGGCTATAGGTCTATAGATAAGACCAAGATATTTTTATATACATTGTATATAATTTTAGATATAGTAGTCTATATGCCCACTGTATAGTATAGAATATATACACTTTTGTTATTGTTATTTCAATATAGATACTTTTATATATTATTTTACTTTATATTTTTGTGATTCGTTTCAGCTGATTCTGGAATAAAGGAATAAAGTTGTCCTTTTTAGACATTTCTTTTTCACATTTTACAATTTTTTCGCATATTCCAATAATTGTTTAATGAAATTGAAGAAAATAAATTATAGATTAAGCGGTTCCCATTATAATGGATAGCGCCAGCTCTAAAAATGTAGTTGACCTGGAAGAAGTAATGAAACCTTTTCGCAGCTCATAAAACATTTCTTATTCCATTTTAGTATTAGATGTTATTGTGTAACTGATGCTTTTGTTTGCAGACACATTGTATCTCGTCAGTCTGAGGTAAACATATGGTTGAGGGTTGAGAATGCTCTGATTCTTAGATGGAACAAGACTGGTCTCGCGCTGTCTCCGTTGCCAGGGGAGACGGCCAAATTATAGTCTGTAGAGCGGGGAAGACCCCGGGAAAGTGACGTCACCAAGCGGAGCTCCCCTTCCCCTCTCAGCCCAACATCCAGGGACTTTGCCGGTCTCCACAACAGTCTGATGTCTGCAGGGACTAACAGCCATGGTGTCGATGGTAAAGGCCGGTTCTGTCCATAAACGGAGACGGACGGACCGCGCGCGCGCTCCCACACCTGCCCAGCAGCGGCACCGGAAGCAGAAGCTCACGGCTCGGCTCAGCGACTCTGGCTTCGAGGAGGACTTGGGATCCTCCCCCGGTCCGGCTCGGACAGACGGACCCGAGGCTCCCGCAGCGGGTCACCTGTCCGGGACCTGGTGCCTCCAGTACGGACACATCGGCTACAGCATCGAGAGACAGAAAGAGGCGCATTTTCATCCGTGCAAAAGCTTGGAACGACAACCGCAAGTATGTGAAGGCAGTGCAGCACTGGGACAGGAGGATGGATGGAAGCACCTCCTGAGCCCCTGAGGAGACTAAAGTGGGGAAATAGACCTGGAGAAAGTTCTCTGGAAGCATTCTGTTGAATTGCAGATTCAGAATAAATAGATCTAGTGGGTGTGTGCTGCAGAGGAACGTTTATTTTTAACATATTGTCTTGAAAACAGCTGATATTTCACTGAAAATGAAATCTTTCTCAATAGGCTGTACAGGCTACGTGTTTGATACTGATTCTAATTTGATTCAGAAAGTTTTATTCTACAAAATATACCATTTTATAATTGAACAGAATACACACATCCACTGTGAGTGATGCATGAATAAGTCTAATGTCATTTGTAAATAGATGCTATCATGGTTTCTAACCTCTGTTCTTTCCAAAAGAACAGCCTGCTTCGAACAAACATCAGGTTTCCCCCTTTTCTTCTTTGGTTTGTCCCCTTTTATATTTATTTATTTATTTATTTATTTATTTATTTAGTTAGTTAGTTAGTTAGTTAGTTAGTATAATGAAATCTAAGGGTTTAGCGTAGTAAGAAGTCTACAAGTTTGAGTAAGAACCAAAACATTTCAATTTCTCCTCATAATTATGTATATTTATTTTATCATATTGATATTTGGTGCATCTTCTACAAATTGCTTTTTCTAAGTGTGTTTTAATATATAGCATATACATACATATATGGTGGATTATAAAGTAAGCAGAATCTCAATTATATTTATTTAATAATGGGGTGCTGCTGTTATTTTATTTAACAGATGCAAAACTAATTATGACAACCTCATGACCTTAGAGCAGATGAAATCTTGCAGCCTCCTTATGATCACTGGTGCCATGGGTTACTTTACATCATTTTTTTTTCTTTTTTCAGCTGTTACATGTCCTTCAACAGCATTCTGCTCTAAAGGTTCATATGTTTCACTTGCAGCTGACTGCAGACGCCCGGTGCAGGCTGGTCAGCTGGCTCATCCCTGTACACAAATACTTCCATCTGTCCTTCGAGTGCTGCTGCCTGTCCATCAACATCATGGACAGGTTCCTCACATCCACGCCGGTAGCTGCAGACTGCTTCCAGCTTCTGGGTGTCACTGCTCTTCTTCTGGCCAGTAAACAGGTGTGTGTTTGACTGTGCTTACGCCTGTGTTTGCAGCAGATATCAGACAGGGTTAGTGTGAGTGGTTTTGTGTCTTGCAGGTGGAGGTGTGCTCACCGCGGATCAGCCAGCTCTTGTCCTTGTGTTGTGACGCCTTCACCAAGGAGCAGCTCTGTAACCTGGAGTGTCTCATCCTCCTCCGGCTGAACTTCTGCCTCGGTGCTCCAACCCTGGCCTTTTTTCTGGACTATTACACCAACTGCATTGAGAGGAAGAATCCAGACATAAAAAGGTCTAAACACTGCAGCAAACTTGCACAAAAGATGTGTGAGTTAAGTTTGGCAGATTACGCTTTCAACAAATATCCACCATCTCTGACTGCCAGCTGTGCACTGACTTTAGCCAATGAGTTACTGAAAACTGCACAAGGGCCCGTTCCTCAGGCATCCATCCAATCACAGGGCGAGCAGTGGGACACACTCATGGATGAGCTGTATGAATCCAACATTTCAAAACCTGACAGCGCTCACTGTCATCCAGACTACAGTCTTGTGCAGGAATGTAAAAATAACCTCAAGTTGTTGGCATCACTAAATCAGGAAGCATTAGAGATCATGTGACTACTCTAATACTATAACAAAATGCATAAATGTGATTATATTTGCATTTATAGGCTTTAAAATGAAGATAAAAGTGTGCTTGATCCAGTGCACTTGTGATCCAGTGCAAAATGATAATGAATGTTTACATGTTTATTTCATTGTTGTTTTCAGACAGGAGAAGAATGTTTACCAAGAGTAGAAATGTGTATTTCCTTTGAATTCATTTTTACCTCAAAGCATTATTTGCTGTATATGCACTGATTTTATGCAGGTTCACTGTATTATGTTGATATTGCAATCATGTGAATGAAAGACTTGAATAATTCATGATTAATTAAATAAATAATCACGCTGTTGTTGGTTTCTAAATGGTCTCCAAAAGTGTAATACATAAGATATTCTTCTCATATCATTCTCACTCTCATTCTCATAAGATATGCTTTTATTTAATCAAAAAAAGCTATAATATACTATTTACAGTTTTACAGTCATAATAATTAATGTCACATCAGACTGTCCAGATGCAAAAGAAAACATAGTGTTTTAGAGGTTTATTTATTTATTTTGTATATAACATTAAAACCAAACAACAAAAACATTTATATAAAAACAAAGGAAAACTTTCAAACAGGAGCAGGATGAAGTTTAACTTACAATCTCCCGCCCTCTTACCCCATCCTTCTACCTACCCTGAATTCCTGTGTCAGATCCCGTGAGTAACTCAAAAATCCTACACATAACAGACTAAATTCTGACTAAACACAAAACACAAATATACCATATCAAGGATAGATTCTGTCTATTTTGTAACAGCATTTCACATCAAAATAAATTCCACCTCTTCCATAGCAGTAATACACATATCAAAACTAAAACTTATACATCTGGTTTTTGGTATCTTTATCAGGATAGATTAACTATAGCAGAGACATTAATGCTTCAGTCTGGAGTTGAAAAACAAACTAATGCATGATACCTGTTGATTTAGTGCATGAATCAGTGTAAGTTGTCACAAATTCCAGTTGCTTGCAATGAATCAATGATTAACTCCCTGTGGCTTCAATCAATCACTTCACATTTTGTTGGCAGTAGATTAAAGCTGCTCCTATTTTATAGTTAAAATCCAAAAGAGAAAATGTTTTGTCCACTCATAGGTGTTTTCAGACAGAAAGGATAGATGCAGGACTGACAGCTTTCATTATTCTCATTTTACTGCACTATTCAAAAAGCAACTTTGCTTTTCTCCTGCAGCACGTAACACAGTTTCATCTTTTGACTTGGACAGAAAAGGAAGACCTGCAAAACCAAGATGTGCTTTTTCTGCCTTTTTTTTTTTACCTGATTTTGCCTCCTGCAATTTTAAGGAATATTAGTTCACAATTCGTACTTTATCTGTTAATATGTGACAAAATCAGCTGGATGCCATTAATATTACAAAAGACAACCATAGATTGTGTTCTATCATTCGGTTATAAATGTAGATGTTATAGCATGTTGGTCAGTTTTGTTCCAAATGTATCTTTTAGCTCTGGAGCATGACATTTATACTGTGAATGAAAACAGAAAAGACATAAATTGATTTATAAAAATGTCACTACAGTACAGGAAATGAAGTGTTTGACCCCTGACCTCCCAAGTAAAAGCATTCACCATGACAACAGGTAATTATGATAGTTTATAAGTAAAGTGGAGCCATGCTGGAAGAAAGATGTCTTCAGTTTTCTTTCTTTCTTTCTTTCTTTCTTTCTTTCTTTCTTTCTTTCTTTCTTTCTTTCTTTCTTTCTTTCTTTC
>JAPTYQ010000030.1:11520850-11532115 GCA_029814465.1 Ostorhinchus cyanosoma | reverse complement strand
CGCCCCCATGGGCTGAAGATTCAACATTTTCAGACACAAGTGACTGAAATAAAATCTTTATTCAGTCAAACTGTACGTTATAGGAAACAAGTGAACAAGTAAAAAAAAAAACACACAGATGATAAAAGTACATGAAAACACTAGTCTATCAACAGCAGCCAGTCTTCCATTATCAGAGCAGGCATTAACACTGACAGGAATAAAACAACTCCATCCTGAGTACTTTTCCACAGTGTCGTCCTCATATACTGACGGAAACAACCGTAAAATAAAGAATAGTATCACAATATGAATTCAAACAGTGTGAACTAACCTGTCCAGGTGAAAACTGTCCTCCACCTTCTTCCATCTGGAATAAACACTGGTGTTTTCTGTCGCCGTCGAGCATGAAGTTTAATAGTTTCATCGTATTTTCTTTTATTTGTGACTTGAGTCACGTATATGATCCGCTATATTTTCAACTTACTAATTTTCAGTGTTTGTGTTTCTTCTTCTTCTTCTTCTCCTTTAAATGTTACTCAGGGGCTACAGTGTCACCTTTTTCTACCTCCAGCTGCCGCTACAACCACTGGAGATTCCAGATTCCAATCGAATAAGTTGATCTCTTGGCTGATTGGGCACTATTTTATTCAATTTTAATCAATAATTAGATTGATTATTGGAAAGAACACTTAGAAAACCCTACACACTGTAACCCCCCCCCCCACAAAAAAAAAAACAAAAACAAAAACTTACGTTGTGGTTTTTGCGTTGTGGTTAATTGTGTTGTGTTGCAGCTAATTTTGTAGCGTTGTAGTTAATTGTGTTGTGCTTAATTTTGTAGCGTTGTGGTTAATTGTGTTCTGTTGCGGCTAATTTTGTAGCATTGTGGTTAATTTTGTAGCGTTGTGGCTTTTGTTTTGTTGTGACCCTTCTGGGCCACCGTAGTTTTGTTTTATTTTTGGAGTCAGTTCTTTGGAAATGTTTATGTTTTGTTCCAAACAGAATCAGAGTCAGAATCAACTTTATTGGCCAAGTATGTGAACACTTATAAGGAATTTAGCTTCGGTTTTTCTTTTCATACAATTTCAACACGAACCCGGAACAACATGAACCCAATCCCACTTGAACATAAACCTAATACAGACAAACATTCGACTACACAAAGACAACAATGGGCTGAGATTTAAAGTGGATTTATTTTGTAATATGTACAGAGTGAAAACTGGAGTTTTTATACAGTGAGTGGATGTGTGCAGGGATCTGGTCGACTAAAAATATATATGTTTATGTATATATTACTGTAGTGCAAATTAACCAGAGTATTTATACAGAGAGTAAAATCTAAGTTTGTGAATGGGTGAACTGGAGTCAGGGGGATACTGACACTGGAGGGCTTATAAAGTGTCAAATGTTCCTTTCTTCTGATCCTTCAGAATAGCAACAATGGCTGAGAGTTGGTTAACATCAATAAATGATACAAGCTTGAATGAAACTTACATGAACAGTTGAACTAAGTGACCACAACTCTTCACTTTTGCCGTCTTCGGTGTCTGGGTTTCAATTCGAAGTGTAAGTGACTGATGTAATGTTGGATGCTTCACCTGCCTCCTCTTCCTCCTCTTCCTCCTCTTCAAAGGTCTATGGTGTGGTTTTACCAGGCTGCTCAGAGCTGTGTATTTAAATATTATGTCAATGTAAATCTGTTTCCATAGTCACTTATGGGGACTTGGCTTCTTAATGGAGACGGTTAAGAATCGTTTTAAGGTTAGGGTTAGAAATGTAAGTCAGTGTATTGTCCTTTCAACACATGGAAACACACGTGTTTGTGGCAGAAATATGTCACAGTGGTTGTTGACCAGATGTCACAGGTTCCATCTGCTTCTTGTCATGTTACGTTCTGTTCATCCAGGCTGTAAATCCTTTCATTGGTAAGAAAACCACATGGTGGAGGAATCAATGTTTAGTGAAATGCAAATGGTAAAAAGCCACGTCATACACTTGTTTTGAAGGTAGTCAAATCTTAAACTTACTTTCAAGTGATTGCTTTGGTTCATAGAAAATTTTCCATTTCATTTTTTTCAATTTAAATTATGGACCACTGAACTATGAGAATAAGGCATACTATTAATATGCCGTATAATAATAATAATAATAATCGTCATCATCATGTAATAATTATCATATAAATTTTGCCTAAAAGCATGGACACACATTTACTTCCATGTTTTCCTGCTTAATAACATCCAACATGTCATGTACATTCAGGAAATATTTTCAGGACGGTTATAGCAAATTTGTTTGTATTTGTATAATTATATCACTCAGTTAGCAGATAAAAATGAAGACGCTTGTGAGACTGCAGCTAATAGATTTGCATACAGGCCGGTGGTGTAAATGAGTTCAAAATAACTTCCTGGAGCCTTTTTATTTGGCAGGTGGGTGGAGCAACAAGCAGATTTACCCGCTGATCACATGACCCCGGAAAGATGAGCAAAACAGATAATGGTTAATATACCCTATATGCTATGGACATTCATGATTAAATGTTTATTTCATCTCTCGTGGTTAATATCCCTTAAAAGCCCAGAACCACCAAAGTGAAAACTGACTCCAACAAGTTTGATGTGTGTGTGTGTTTTGTTTCTCTGTTTTGTTTTGTTTTTTTATTCTTAGCTGCCAGCATTAGAGAGATGAGGTGAGCTGTGTTCAGCTGACTGCAATCTGTACCTGCATCAACATTCATACACTGTACATAATTTATGGACAGAGGCTCCAGGATGCCATCCACTGGTTTCTGAACCAGCGGTGGCTGGTGAAATAATTTTTTAGTGTGATGCAATATCCAAGTTACTTTTCAGCTACACAGGAAAAAATCCAAAACTTACCAAGTGTATTTTTCTTATTTCTAGACAAAATGTCTCATCACCCTTAAAATAAGACAAAATCATCCAAAGAGAAACATTTCGCTGAGATATAAGAACTCATTTTTAGACAATAGATCTGGAAAATCTTATTTCAAGAAATCTTACCAAGATCATTTTCACTTGTTCCACTGGCAGATATTTGATTGAATTAAGCAAAAAAAATCTTGAATTAAGCCAAAAAAACTCTCACTCAGTCCTGATCTAGTGCTATTGGTTAAGTATATGAATATAGATTATTGGAATAAAAATATTTAATTTGATATTTACTTTTGTTGTCCATCTTTGACGCTGCTATTTTTCAAAACTTTTGCTATTTAGGTCTGATAAAAAACTTTTTTACTCAAACCAATTATTAGGTTGGAAAATCGAGAGTTTAAGGTATAAACTGAATAAATTTGAGGATGAAAATGTCAGAGGAACTTCACTGTGGAGGACTTTGTAATTCTTGCAAAAAATAGATGTACATTTTTTTATCCATCCATGATGCAGTAGTTTTTAATATTTTTCATTTAAAATATTTAAACTAAATATTGTCCTCTGAGTATGTTAAAGATGGCATTTAGACCTTTACAATTATGTGGAATATTTGCCTTAAACTTGTCTGGTTCAAAACGTATGAATCTAAAAGTAGTGGGATGTCCATCTGTGACGCCGTAGACCTTTAGTTTTGATGATAAAGAAGGAAATCGATATAAAAAGTCATGTCTGTTTGGTCCATCGCTCGGCTATAAAACAAACTGTAAAGCTGCCGTTAACAGACCTTATGTATTCCAACCCTCAAACTATCACTAGTCTCAATAAATGAATAATTAGCTAATGTTAGCTCTTATCAGGTTTTGTGGAGTTCATTAGTTTATGGATAATACGTTAAAGATCATCACACGTTTGACAAACAGATGTTGATGAAGGGATCTGATCCACTTCAAACAGATCTGACTCAGACTCTTTTTGTTGAGTCCAAGGCTGTGATCTGTTTTCATCTATAATCTATAGACTCTCGTATCTGTGATCAGAGAATCATTTAAAGGATCTGAAAACAGAAAATAAAGTCATAGTTTAACAACTCAGATTTATTTGGCTGTAATCTGTAGTTTGATTGCTTGGTGCCACTTAATAAATAATATGCACTGAACTTTTAATTAAATGTATAGAAAGTTAATAGAATTCAAGAAGACACCTTATGCATAAAATTTAAGTAAAAAAAAAAAAAGTATATTTCAGTGGAAGGGTCAAATGTGTGAAGTTGTCTCACAGCACAAAATAAATCATTCAATAGTTGTTTTAAAAGTTGATATGGGGAAATAAACTAACAGTGAAATAATCCAGTGTAACAAAAGCAGCATTGATGAGTTTGACTTAATTTCTAGATGCCACACAGTGAATGAAGCTGAACTCCTAACAGTGGAAGGGGTCCATGGAAGAGCTTCTGGTGGTCCTGAACATCTTCCATCTCTGCTCTAGTGCACGTGCAGACAGTGACTCATGGATGTAATAACAGGTTTTCTTCACAGTAGGTGTGTGTGTGTGTGTGTGTGTGTGTGTGTGTGTGTGTGTGTGTGTGTGTGTGTAGATAGCATGCAAAGGTGGGGCCCCTGTCACGAGCCCTCAGTTCGAAGTTGGTGGTAGAGGAAGGGGGAAGGGGCTGCGGCGGAGGGCTACACACGGCACATCCGACCTCTTCCACTGACAGCTCTGAGAAAAACCCACCAAACGGCCTGTCTCTGCGGATTCACCCCCTGTGCTGGGCTGCTTTGTATTTACGGCACAGCCTGGCTTCTTTACCAAACCCCCCCGAGGAGGAATTAGCGAACACACGGGGCTCAGCTGTAGTTGAAGTGCACTAGTTTTCTTAGCGGAGGCGCGGAGTTTTGGATTCAGGACTGGTGTAGGGGGGCTACTGAATGGGAGCAGTCACTGGATCCGTGTGATTCCAACGCGAGCCGCCCAGACCACCGACCACTGTCCATCAGATTTGACTTTTGGGGACATTTGGGACACGTCCAGAACAAGACCACCTCTATTCCTCCTGTTGTCCCCTTCCCCTTTCCTTCCTCACGGACTCTTCGGACAGAGAAACCCTCCAGAAATGGCTCAGATTCTGCCGATACGGTTCCAGGAACATCTGCAGGTAAGCACGCGCAGACAGAAAAGCCCGAACGCTCGTGAGCTCGTGTGTTTTTGCGCAGCTCTTCGGCCGTGTCCATCCGCACACATACGGCACATGTCGCATTTAAATGGAATCTGAAATAGGGCTGCAGGGTGGTGCTCAATATAGCTACAGGCCTAGTTTTCTCCTGCCGGGCAGATGATGACTTGTAAAAATTGAACAGTCATTTCATACCCAGCTCCAATGCGGACCTGTGTGTGTGGTTACGCCGCAGTTTTTTTTGTTTGTTTGTTTGTTTGTTTTTTTTTCTCCCTCAGCTGTCATTTACCAACCAGGCGCTCGCGCCGCTGGAAACTGCGGTGTTTTGACACTTTTTGTTGCAGACAACTGAGGTCAGCTGTTCCCGGTGATACTGTAACTGAGACCTGAATGGCACTAGGGCTCCAGCTTTGTGGCTACCATGTTGTCATGTCTTGCAGCAACATATTCCGACTTTGGAGCCTTCAACACCGCCCGGTTTGGCCTGGGTTTACCCGCACTAGTATGTTTTGTGTGCAGCCTGAGTTCCAAACGGACACAACACTGATAATGTAAAATAAAATCCAACTCCATTACACACTCCTACAGTCTGATTTATGGGAAAGAGGTATTTTTGATCCCCTCTGGTGTAAGAGTTAAGTCCAGGTAAGTGTCAGACATAATGCAGCCTAGAGCAGGAGTGCATCCAACCAAACCCATTCCAGTCCAGTTTAATTCAGCTTAGTTCACTTCAGATCAGTGCAGCTCAGTTTAATTTACATAGTGGCAGATTTCAACAAGAATTACCTCATTGTTACCATGGAAAGAGCAAAGCAGGACAGTTTAATATCATCTATAACATACTTGTATGTTGTTTTAGTGCTAACAGAATGTGCAGTTTCCATATAACTGTCATTAAAAAAAATCATGGAGTTCCTCAGATCCTGTAGTTTAATTGTCAATCTTTCAGTGGGAAAAACCCCAACTTAAATACCCTTAGACAATCTAAATGACCAAGTCATTTAACTGTTTGGTCTGAGGGGGACTTATCTCTACCATGACTACTTTTTCTCCCTCTGTTCGGACTTTGATAACAGTTGTCCCATAACAGTCCCAGTGCTGGGTGTCTTGCAACCAAAGAGAAACTTTGTGACGCACCCCTCTGGTCTGTAGCCTGTTGTTATGGTAACAGCAGGCAGTGAAATGGCCTTTCACTAGGAAAAAAAAGCACACAACCCCCACCCCTCTTCCTCTGGCCAGTAGCCCCCCTTTCTTCAGCCAGAGATCCTTTATCCACCAAACTGTGCCGGCCAAGAGAACTTCACGGGCTAACGGGTGCTTCCTCTCCTCCCTAACAGGACTCTGCTCTGCTGTTGCTCGTGATGGAGGGCAGTGCAGCACCTGGCAGTGTCTGGGGTTATTAGTTGGAATTGCTCTCAACAGCACATACCTTTCCCTTATATATCGGTAGAAAATCTTGCCTGTAGACAGTGATAAGTAGCAGACTGATTTACATTCCGCCTTCTAACAGTGAAATCCCGGCTGTGCCCCAGTCGTATCCCCCTGTGAATCTAGGTGGCTCCAGCAGAGTGAAAAATGCTTGGAATTTGCAAACCCAGGACTTTGGGCCTCAAGTTGTTTAGTTTTTTTCCTTGGTCTGGTATTTACAGCTCTGTCTACAGTTTGGGCTTAGGTTCAGGAGTGCAAGCAGGTCTGTGTTGAGGAAGGTACCAGCTTGTCGAGCTGTGCCTCAAAACTGAATTGAAGAGCAAAGCAAACAATCCTGATATCTGTTTATAACAATAACAAACACTTCTATACACTAATATGCTTAAGACAGAGTCTCAGAGCTGTTGTTTTAGCAGAGTGAACCAGCGCTAGTCCTTTCCTCACTCCTCATTAGTTTCCTAAACTCAGACTGTTCTTGTGAAATCATAATTCATCATCACTTTCCATAAAATGCATAATTTTACTCAATGTAACTGTAACCTTTTAATGGCATCCCATCCTCTTTACTAGCATTTAACAGTTTTCACAGTTTTTAACCTTGTTTATTTTCCTTGTCTGTAAACTTGTTTTATGCCAAAGCCAAGTCATGTAGATTTTCATTGGTGACGGTGGTGAAAGCAAGGACTCCCATGATCCCATTGTACCTCACAGTGCCATCTATGTCTTAATTGAAAGACCCCAAGAGTTAGAAATTACACATTGTAAGTTTAACAAAATAACAACTTCTGTATATTCAAATGTTTCTTCCATAACTGAAAGCTTTTCATTTGGGCATTAAATGAAACAAGCAATAGTATCACATCCCTCACTACTGAAAGCTGAAATCAGCCTCTTGTATTTTGTTCAAGTGTCTTTGATTAGTGTCTGATGCTGTTAAACAGTGCCGAATGTTAAATGGATCTCAGTGTAGACTACACCACTTGTTATAGTTCCACATGGAAACATGAAAACACCTTTTCCCAATATGTTGTGACATAGTGAACATTTACCTCACATGACTGATGTTATGTTTCCACTTGAAGTGAAGAAGGAAAAGCTATTTATACCACCTCCCTGTATGTTTCCATAAAACAGAACATGACAGGTAATTGCACCTTCCATTCAACATTTTCTTCTTCTTTTCAGCAGGTTTAAAATTACTTGTTTTTTTTCTGGTTCATGGAATCTACTCCTACTCTGGGTATTAGAGCCTAGTTCAACACAGCCTTTATGCTGCTGACTTTGTTTGCTGTTGATGGAAATGTGCCTAATTCAGACTTTCCTTTTATTTCCTTTTCTTGCGACATTTAAAAAGATTATTCACAATTACGTGTAAACATGTTTACTGTGGCCTTCAAACCATGCCCGAGCTTGGTGGCAAAAGCAGACAAAGATAGAGAGTGGTTCACTGAATTATGAAGTGTTGAAGTGCGAGTCATTTGCAGCTTGTGTGGCTTTGCTGTTGGCTGTCTGTGCGGCAGCCTACGTACTGTAGCAGCTTGTGTAAGTGCAAAAATGTTCTGCAGCTCTAAAGTGCCTGGACATTGTCTTGTTGAGTTTAGATAGAGGATCTAACTCGCTGCCCTGTGGCTGTTCACAGCATCCTGCTGCGCTGCTACATGTACACGGATGAACCAATGGCATCAGATGTTATAGGCAGCTGAGGGTAGGTAAGCAGGTCAATTTGAGTCCAACAAATCACATTAGGAGAGGAAGTAGGATGGGGAAATGATTTCATCACTCTGTTGAACAGAAACACATCTGCGACCCCGAGCGTGACTGGCACAGAAGAAGATGAGCGTCTGCGTTCAGTCACCAACAGACAGTCATGAATGCATGTATACAGAAGTGAGTCACATGTACAATAAGCACATTGTCTTTTTCTTTTAGCAGTCATTGACTCCTTCAACTTATAATGATCTTAAATGCATCAATATGCAAGAGGCAACATTCTCTATCTTTTTGTTGCATTCTTCAGATGTATTTTGCTCTTATTAATCTCCTCTTGGACTCAAAACCCTCAGCTGCTGATCTGACGGTGTCAGAGCCCCGGCAATGCGTCCACCCAGGCTATGACTCATCAAATACCGTCAACGCTGTGTCATCAGCGAAGTTCTGCTGCCTTCGTTATTGTGATATTAATACTGGTATTTGGAGTATTCATCTTAAATGGAAGATGACTTGGAGCAGTTCAGTTACTACAGATGATTTGTGGATCAGTGGAGACAGGAGTTTGTAGTTGGAGTGTGATTTCAGTGGAATCTCATACTAAGAAAGTGTGGCGGGGGGGAGGTTTCTTCCGGTGACTCAGTTGCCCCACCTTGAACTGTACATTGCCAAAGGCCTGTTTTCCTAGAAATGCACTGCATAGATACATCACTCATCCCTTCTTTCTCATTTCTCATACAAGGAGTATGTGTCACTCTGTCTTCTCTTCCTCTTTTTGCTTTTTTTGCAGGTTGCTGGACAGTACTAGGCCTCTTCCTTTCACTTCCATCCCTATCTTTCCTCCTGCTATCTTTATTGTGGTTTTCCTCCCCCTCCCTGTTCAGAAATAGTTTTGGCAGTCCTGAGGAGATGCAGCATATGGCTCTAATCCTCCCTCAGGTCTTCTTCAAGAAGCTTTTTTCCAATGTATTAACCCATAATTTCACAAAAAAGCAGTTGTAAATTTACAAAGGGTTGTAAATACTTAATCCTTAGTAGTGAAGCAGTGAAGTGCTTTGTCTGATAATGATGTGTTTCAAGCTGCCAGTTGTGTTAAAGTCACATTCAGCAAGATTAGATGAAATGGATAAAATCAGTACAGACTTTTGTGATCCTTTATTTAAGTAAAAGAAACGATAGACGATGATGAAAGTACGCCACTACAAGTTAAAGTTATGTACATAATAAAATTATTTAACTATTATCAACAAAATGCATTTCAAGTGTGAAGAGTCCCAGTGGTCACTGAGCAGTAAAACTGTTTCACTGTCACCCAGAGGACCATGGTTTTGAGTCCTCTGTTGTATTTATAGGGCTGGATGATATGGAAAAAAAACATATCATGACAATTTTTTTCATTTCAGACGATATCAATATGTATCAGGATATTAATCAAATCCTTAAGTTTTGTTCATATAAAATTTTCCATTACTCATAAATCAGAAGTTTACTTTTGATTTAAATATGATTTATTTTCTGTCAGAGGTTGAACATCACAGATGTGCTGAAGAACATTACAACTGTTTCAGAGAACTAAAACAGGTCCATATATTTAAAACTAAACTGAAAGTCTGACGAGCAGGCAAAAGCTTTCAAGTTTTAAAGCTATACTGCGGAACTTCTGTCGCCCTCCAGCGGAATTCTGTGTTATTACAACCATAAAGTCGGCGCTTCCATATGACGTATGCCCAGGACAGGTGTACCCCCTCCCCCCACTATGTCCCACTATGCTCACACAGACACAAACTACTGTTCCTTTGAGATTCAGTGCCATGGCTGGAAAGTGATGGGGGAGGGGGTGGTGGGATGTGTCTGCCAGTCTTTATGGGGGTTGATGACAATGGCCCCTTAGAGTACTTTTCATAACTGTAATGAAAATGATGGAAGTTATCATTTTGTATCCACAAGCGGCAGACTGATGCGTGACACGCTGCCCATACTCAGCACTGGCATATTATTCTAAAGCCGCATTTGCAAATATGTGACCGTAGCCTAAACTCCATTGTTAGCTCAGCTGTAGATTACAGATGTCATGCTGTCGGTGATCTGTCTATTTTTTGTAAGCAGGATTACAGTAAAACCCAACACCAAACTGAAATAGTGTAGCTCTCCATGCTCGTGCTACATATTGCGTACTGCTTGCTGTGGTACACAGACCAGCTACGCACCATGTACACAGAGTAACACTGGCTACACAGTGTGGTTAACACCAGGCTGCTAACATTATCTTATGATCATAGCACTATTTCCAAAAACATAAAGTATTAGGTCGAGTACATGTAACAGCAACACATACAACTCATAATATAATTATAAACCAAGTCAACAGCAGTTAGACAACCTCCGTGTCTGCCTTCAGCCCAGTTTCTTCCTTCAGTTTTCTCCACCGAGGAAAAACGACGCCAGTACAAATCCTTGTCAGCCTTCTCTGTCGGTCACTTTCCTCCTTTGCTAATACTCTTTCAGCCGAACGTCCAGGCTTTTCCTTTGTGGTAGGATCCACTTCTGAACCGTGTCTCGGTGCTTCTTTTGCTTCTCCACCATGTTGCTTAACTTGCTTTCCCTTTCTACCTGCGCTCCCCCCCTCCCCTCTTGTTATGAGGTAAAAGGCATCATTTCCTGTGCGCCAGTGCGGGAATGTCAGTGGTCGTCAAGCAAAGCAAAAATGATATGTATTGAAAAATACCATGAGATTTTCGAGGAGCCGGTCGGCTTAATCGGCATCGTGTCATCGCCTCTAGTAGAGGCTTGGGTGAAACAGACATATACAGACATGTCGAAGTTCTGCACTATAGCTTTAAAATAGAATCAAACAAAACAGACCATCTTCACCAAACTAAGGCCGGGGGTATATATGTGGAGTTCTGTAACTGCTGTCAATGGAAAGTGAAATGTGACATTCTTTGAACGTCCGACTCCCTGCTTCGATGCCTCTGTTGTACTCTGGAACCGGAACTGTTCATACATTACTTTCAGTAACCCGGTTGCTCGGGTTCTCCATCAGATTTTCTCCTGGGGGAACACTCAGTACCTCCCTCT
>JAPTYQ010000030.1:11005808-11017064 GCA_029814465.1 Ostorhinchus cyanosoma | reverse complement strand
AAGTGAATGGAACATCCCAGCTGAAAACCTAAACATGTCTGATTTACAAATGTTTGTTGTTACTCTGATCCTAAGTATTGCTTAATAAATGTAACATTGACTTGTTGTTTCCGTACATGGTCTTATTTCTTAGTATTACAGACATGATCAGACTAAAAGGATCCATTTTGCAGATGTTTGATGGTTCTGTTTAGTTTCAGCAGCTGAGTCCTGCATCACTGAACATGGTCCAAAAGGATTTGATAGACATGATTATGCATTTGACTGAGACAGACACCTGTTTTAAAATCAACCCAAAGTGGGAAAAACAGACAGGATACCACCACATGTCCTTCGTTACTTTAAACCAAGTCATTGATAAAAAAAAACCCCAAAACATAAAAAGCTATAATATTAGTGTTTATTTTTGCTGCAGAGACATTGTTGGGTCAAGACCAGCTCATCTGCAACAGCCTGGAGGAGAAGTTACATCTGTATGCGGAGCTGACTGATCTGACACTTGGCTCTCCTGAACCTGTACCACACCGCCATCTGCTGGTGCAAGCAGACACTGACACTGAGATGCCACGCCAGGCCTCCTCACTGCTCACAGCTGCACTCAGAGAAGGTCAGCCAGCACTGCAGGCAGTTAGAGAATATAATACACAAGAACAACTGTCAAAGTTACCAAAAATGGAGGAGAGAATGCAAAACACCAGCATAGTTACACTGTGAATATACCAGACATTTAGACACCTTTGTAGAAAAAAAAGTAACTTTAAATGAAAGGACTTTGATTTATGTTACGATACACGGCACGTTATGTAATATGTGCAAATTACTCCAGTGCAGCTCATACTTATAAGGTCACCATGTAAAAACACATACGTAAAACAGTCATTTATGTTAAAGGTCATTTATAATAACAGTTCATCCTTTCCTAGATGTTAAACTGTTAAATCAGTTGCTGGTGTTGTTACTTGTGAGTCTGTGTATTAGTTCATTTTTACATCTCTATGCATTCAACTGTCATGCTTTTACTTTCTTTTGAGGATCTGTTTTTGCCTAAATTTCCAAAACTCCAGTCTTTAGTTAATCTATACAATAGGGAAGTCAGTCTTGGATAGAGGGTGGCAATAATGTACCACCATCCACCGTTACACAAAAAAGAGGAAGAAGATGACTATGTGTTGTGTGTGGATGCAGCCCGTCACACAGTTCTAGTGACGTACCTGGAAATTTGGCAAATGTAGCGTACGTTCAGGTATCTGCTGCTGCCTCACAATCTGGCAACGTAGAACAAAGCTGTACTCTAGTTTTCTGCTCTTATTATTGTTTTGTCAAACGTTCTTTCCTTTCACGTCTGCTGCAGCAGAGAACCTGATCAGCATTCTGCAGACTCGTGATGCTGTTTCAGTTCAAAGCCAGTGTTCTCCTGTGAGACGCCCAGAGTGCTGCAGCTACAACAGCCATGGCAGCAGCGTCCACGAGTCTCCGTCTGAACGTGAGTCGAGTCCAGGCGAACAGCGAAGACACTTCTGTGATGGTTGTTCTTTGTTGTCCACATGACCATCGTACATTGCCGTGACCCTTTCTACTCCTTTCTCCTGGTTTCTGCAGCAGATTATCTGAGCACGCTCAGTATGAGTTCCACCTCTCTGGGATCAGACAGTGAGCTGACAGGGCTGGATGGTGTTTTATGGAGCTCTGCGGCAGAACTCCGAAGAGGAGAAACCAAAGGGACCCTGTTAAAGGTTCAGTGCTAAAGTCCACTGTGGGTCATGTTTATTAATGGAAATGTGTAAAGTTGTGTTCCTCATAAATAACACAGTGTTTTGTAGGTGGCAGAGAGTGTCCAGAGTCTGACGCAGCTTCTGTATAGTCTGCAGGTGAGAAAACCCCCACAATTCACTATCAATGGCCGACTGTATGAGTTAATATTTGAGTTAAAGCATGTAGGTTGTAATCTGATTAGTTCTAAGTTCTGTTCTCTGTGTTTGCAGGCAACAGTGAACCTGCAGGACAGCTGCTATGAAGTTCAGAAGCTTCTCCTTCAGGAGGCAGAGCTTCCTCAGCTCCGGACCCTCACATCACTCCAAAACAATACGGTACTAGATCAAGGGGGGAAAAATTCTAACTAGTCTTTTGACTATTATTACACAAACTCCAGTTAATTATACTGTAATAATCATGACTAGTCTGCATAGTGATAATTAATAATAATAATAATAAACTTTATTTGTATAGCACCCATCACCTGTGTAAAAGCAGTCGGATGAAACTCACACTGATGATACACAGTGCCCATCATAAATATTCACCCCCTTGGATGTTTTACCCTTTTATTGCTTTCATAAATCAATCATGGTCAATAAAATTTGACCTTTTCACACAAAAACTTATTTGGAAAAAACTCTTTAATGTCAAAGTGAAAACAAATTTCTACAAAGTAATGTCAAGGAAACAAAAATATATGGAGAAAAATAATTGCATAATTATTCACCCCCTTTTAAATGTAATGGTCTAATTTAACAGAGGTCCATCCAGTGGGGCCAGTGGTCTCACAGTCAGTGAAATGAGGATCACCTGAGTGGAGTGGGCGGGTCTTAAGTGACTGAAGTATAAAACATCTGTGTCTGGAGGGTCCAGAGCAGGGGTGTCCAATCCTGGTCCTCAGCAGTTACTATCCTGCATGTTTTAGATGTTTCCTCTTCCAGGACGCCTGACTTCTGCACAGGTTGATAAAAGGCTTATGGTTTGAATCAGGTGTTTTGGAAGAGGGATCCCCACACCAGCTGACAGAGCTGGAGAATGGAGTAGAACTGCAGTGTGCAGATGTGTCCACACAGACTCAATACTATGATCACAGCCAAAGGTGCATCTACTCAATACTGCCTTGAAGGGGCTGAATAATTATTCAAACTATTTTTCTTTATATATTTTTGTTTCTTTGACATTACTTTGTAGAGATCTGTTTTCATTTTTGACATTAAAGAGTTTTTTTTTTTTAATGTGTGTGAAAAAGGCCCAATTTTATGACCATAATTGACTTATGAAGCCAATAAAAGGGTAAAACATCCAAGGTGGTGAATACTTATGAAAGGCACTGTATACTATTATTTTCATTTCAGTATGGTGGACATGCATAGTATTCCATTCCATTATTCCAAAATGATTCACGGTGCTGTTTTTATTGGGTCAGATTTTCATTCCTCAGAATAATCTGTGATATGTGTGTTCATTTTGCAACTTAAAATAGTCGAAGAAAAAGAAGAGCTCTCTGGAAGAATGCAGAATTGTTCAACCTTATATAAAATATATATATTAATATAGAGGACGTCGATAACTTTGTCTGGGTCATTTTAAAAGTGAGTTCACCCCTGGTTTAGACGATGTTGTGACATTCCATTTCTAAGGAAGGCCTGATTCTTTTGTGGATGTGACGTTTCATCCTGTGGGCGGTCCTTAAGGCTCCCATGGGAGGTCCTTAAGTATCTCCTATCTCTTGTATTGGAGGGGGGGGGGTCTACTGGTCTATTTATAACCAGTCTATATGGTAAAGGCAGAACCTTGGGCTCAAACAGGAAACACGTGACTTGACCGTTCACTAAACCACCCAAACATGTTTAAATGTAGATTATACACGTACTCATGGCCTGGACCACGTATAACTCACTTATTTAAATATTCATGATTTTGTAAAATTATTTAATGTGATTCATCTTCTTCATGTGAGACAGGTGTGTTTGACGAACCACCACTGGTTTTGAGGAGATGTTAAATGGTTTCCTGGTTGTCTGGCTCTCTGGAAACATATCTGAACAATAATATCAGATTTATTTGTGTGACAGTTAAGTGTTAACTCATATTTCATTATTGGGTCTGCCTTATGTAACACGTGTATCCAAACAACAGTAGATTGCTGTTTTAAAATGTTTTGACTACACTTCTGTAAGTATGAGCCTCTTTGAAATAAGAACTAGAAGATTGCAGAGGTCAGTTCCTGGTGTTTGGCTTCATTTTTTCATTTTCTTTCTTGTTTTTTTTGGCCCTCTGTCATCCAGGAACAGGACAAACAGAAGAGCACTGAAAAGAAGAAAGAGGAAGTTGAAAAGAAGGGATTTGAGAAGAAGAAGGAAGAGGTGGTTGAGGTGCAGAAACTCCATGTGAAGCTGAAACAAGAGCAGCAGCGTTGGGACAAAGAGTGTGTGGCCAGAGAAAGACAGCAGGTGAGTGCACGTCATCAAAGGCTTGTCTTTGGTGGTGGAGAAATACAAGAATGACCAAAAATCATCAAATAGGTCAGCATCATTTTATGACCTACAACAACTGTGTAAAAATAACTGTACATGATGCACAAAAAGAAAACCACTGGAAGCACTTTGTATTGTAACAACAGATTAATGGTCATTCATTTTCTGAACTGCTTACTCATCGTGGGGGGGGGGGGTAATCATAGCTACCATCGAGTAAAAATGGTGCACACCCTGGACATGTTGCCATTTCATAGCAGGGCTCCAGAGTATCTCCCCAAATAGCCCAAGCACATGATTGCTCTGCTGCAGTTACAGTTGTATTGAATGACAGCAGGTGTTGTATCAGGATAAAAGTGCACAATTCTCCTCCACTAATATTTGATTATGGTACATAAAGTTCCCTGATCAAGTCCAGGTTAAAGACATACGTGTTTAGACTGACTTTTAACCCTTAGCACTGAAACACTATTAGGTTTTAATCTGTGCTCTTTTTTTATCACTGTGTGTTGTATCTTATTGTTTTATTCATATTTATGGTATTTGATGAAACTGCTCTCTTAGAATTGAATCGTGCTTTTAGATGTAAAGCACTTTGGTCTTTGTTATGTTGTTGTAAAGTGCTATTTAAATAAACTTTGAATGATTGATTGAAAGTTAACAGTTTTCTGCTCTTCAGATAGAACATGGTGGCCTAGGCCTTTGCAGACGCCGCCGGGGCTTTACGTGAAACAGGCTCCTGTTAGAGACTAGCCTGTATTTGTACATAGAAGTATTCAGATTTAGTGTGAAGTCTCATATATTAACATGATCAGGCCACTCAAACCTCAGCACTTGTGCCAGTTACAATTAAGATCACTCTTGTTTCTTAGCGAGGCTTTTATTCTGAAACATTTGCATTGACTCTCATGCTTCACATATTGAAAATTTGAAAATGTGATGCTCGTGGCTCTTGTGTGTTATCATTGTCCAAAAGAAAAGGTTTCAGATCTCTGCAAAACGGTGTATATTAGGTTCGACCACTGTTCTCCAACACTCAGCCAAACCATCACCACTGAGACGTTGAAGGAAAAAACATCCACGCCTTCTGAGGACTGGACTACACGGTTCTATGGTTCAGCCGGCTGCATACAAAAGACCATCCGAAAAATAAGTTTCATCAGTACTGAAAGGGTCAGGGTCCTTAAAGGGCAACTCTGTGGTGTAGTATTATAAAGTACAGTGGTCCTTTTTAATTCCTTTATTTGCCTTTGATATTTTATTGTGTTCCAGTAGGGTTCATATCAAGCTGATGGGTACGTGGTTATTGTATTAGCAGTCAAAGAGCTGGAGGAGACGCAACGTGGCTAAATAATTATTATACTTCATTTAATATTAGAGCAGTACAAATTCATTTGATGCTCTTTAGTATTCGAGGGCCTACTGTTATTTGTATTGACCTCAACCCTGATGATCAAAGACCCACCTTTAAGTGGACTATTAGTTTTAATTAGATAGACAGCATATAATACAAGTAATTCAATACATATACTAGAAGTTTTTGAAGTACTTTTTCATAGAGTGAGGTGCATCTTTCTGATACAGTCCTTAGTTCCAATGACCCAGGGTGTCAAACATACGGCACAGGAGCCAAAACCCGCACACCAAAGATTCCAATCTGGACCACAGGATGAATTTGTTAAGTACAAAAATTGCACTGAAGATATTAAGAGACAAGGGTGTGAAACTCCTTTAAGTTCTAAACTAAAATTTTAAGAGTTTTCTGCCTGTTACTAAATGTTTTGTGCATTTGTACATCCACTGTGATCTGTAAGTTCAAATGTAGAGGCGTGAATGACAAGTTGAAGCATAATATTGTTAAAAGTGCACTTATTTTTCTTAAAACATTTTCAAGTTGTTCAGCTTATTCATATTTTTATGAAAGGATAGTTTGTAAATGTAAATATTTCCAAAATGTTACTTTTTGCAGTAAAAGAAATAACAACAAAAACAATCCTTATTTCTATTTTGATGCTGTTATTTCACTGGTCCGGACCACTTGTTCTGTATGTGGAACCTGAACTAAAATGAGTTTGACATCATTCTGGTAGACAGTGTACCAGCTTTATCACAAGCATAGAAAGAGACAGCACTGCTCGTCTCCTTCTGTCTCTCAGTTTTATGATGTATATTTCCGTACGTGTTTTGCAGTCTGAACATCAGAGCATGTTGGAGCAGCGTGAGCAGCAGTGCTTCCTGGAGGCCGAGCGGCTCCGCTGTGAGCGAGAGGAGCTGGAGGTCCAGCTGCTGGAGTATCAGCAGAATCTGGAACGACTGAGGGAGGGCCAGAGGAGTGTGGAGAGAGAGAGGGAGAACATCGAAGCCCAGCAGAGGATCCTCCAGAGCTGGAGGCACAATCGGCAGAGCAGCCTGCCTGTAACCATACCACTGGACGGGTATAAGGTCAGACACTGAAGGGGGCGCTGAAGGACTTAGCATCAGATTTATCTGCATGTTAGTGGATCAGAGTCACTCTAACCTGACAGACTTAGTGTTAGGACTAACATTAAAGTAGATACACACCAACAATACCAGACCATCAGGAAAAGAAGGAAACAGGAGGAAAAAAGGTGATCAGATCAGGGAAACCGCCAAAGTGCAGAGGATTCTGTCGTTCTCCACTGGAAGCTGAGACTGAAGAGGATGAATGAGCATCAACTGTGCATTTAGTTGAAACAGCAGGATGTTTGTGCTCTGTGCATGCATATACACAACACATGTTTAGGGTAAAAATAAATTCAGGATATTGACAAATCTCTGATTTGTGCATGAAATGTTCATACACAAGCCTTAAGCACAGATTTCTAAATATGAATGAAGTCCAGTGAGAACTGTGTTCATCATTTTTAACAGAGAAGAAAAGTCTTTGAACTACTTGAACCACTCAACCCCCAATGAAGAAAATTCTGTATGTTATGAGCATGTGTTTAGGTGTTGATTTCTTGCTTGGGTTCAACCCCCAGGTGTCCAGTCACAGTCGCTCCGGCAGCCTCGATGGCAGCTGTTCAGTGTATGAGAATGAGGCTCTGCTGGCCAGCCTCCAGCAGAACCACCTCCATCAACCCACCAACAACAACCAGCACCAGAATCTCCTCCCCACTCCAAAGAAAACCCAGAATGGACCCCTGAACAGCTCCAGCTACAGCACTAACCTGGGCCTGAGCGCCAGCCTCTACAACAGCCTCAACACGCTGCTGAGTCAGACTCACAGCAAACAGCTCCCCGACGGGCTGACGCGCCCCAACTACGGGAACAACCACGGATCCCCTCGACCGCTCAGTGATTCCATCCACCCAGTGAGCAGCAGGGCCAGCACACTGCCACAGAGGCCCAGCAACAGTGAGTTTACTGCTACCACACCGTGTGAAAACACAGGAAGTCAGTTTTCTTTTTCCTGTTTTGTTGGTGCTTTCTGCTCAGTCATTTAGGGCTTTAGCTGGAACACTCAGAATTTAAAGTGTCAGATCTTTAGATCTTTTTTGAAGAATCCTGCAAAATGTGGTATGTGGACTAGAGCCCAGTGGACCAGCACAATGTGAGCGAACTCTGCAGATGTGCGATAATTATAGACTGTAAACAAGCGGACAGAGCCACTGTGAACTTACCTGTAGTTTGTATTTTGCCATTTGAAGCCTAGAGTTTGCATTTTAATCAGCTAGAGAAGCCTGAGGGGTGATGGCAGCCTTTGGTTTTTGACAGTTTAGATGATGTTTGGGTTCGACCATTTTGGTGAAGACTGATGATGGTGGAATGGGGTGTTCATGTAAGAATGTTTTTACATTTTCCAGTTAAAAAAATCTTGAATTTTGGGTCATATACGTGTACATAACTTTAGAAAAGTGTCTCAAACAATCATGTTGAAATTCACTGAGGACCAACCGCTAATGTCAGATCTCAGAAAAGTCACTGTTTTGACGTGGCTTAAGCACAGCATCCAAGCCAGTTCATGCAGCACCTCTGTCTTCTAATGGGAGGGGACATGGATGGGCGGGCTTACTGGCATGTTAGCGTAATTTCCACGACAGTAGAGCTGTTTGAAAAAGTATGACAACAAAGAGAAGCCCTGTAAATCTGAATCAACAAACAGTAAACTGTCAATCAAAGCTCAAGACACTTGACAGCAGAGCCCGAAGATCTTATGGAGGCAGAACGTACAGAAGTAAATCTGTACGATTATAGGATCAAAACAAAGCAACAAAGACTGTTACAAGTGGCTGCTTCTAGTGTTCCGCAAAACCTGCAGTTCCTCAATTGTTCACTTGAAGTTGGTTTTAAAAGCTAACAAAAAAACAAGATGGCGATGACCGTCTTGACTTCAAAACGGGCAATCCACTCACCAACGAGTGAGCTGACTTGGAACAAGATGCCATGGATGAAACTTGTGGAAACTTCGGTCAAATTGTATTTTAGTAAATGTGTCAAATGCACTTCCAAAACCCTGACGTTGTCTTGACTGTGTCTGTTTCTGTCCTTGCAGCAGACTTCAGCCCGCCTTTGAACAGACCGTCCCTGGGCCCCTGGAGGTCAGAGGTCACAGGTGACAGTCTTTATGAGGATGACTACTCGTCTCCGTCGCTCACACCCCTCCTCCCTCCACAGGCTTACCTCTCTCTGGAAGGACAGAACGGGGAGGAGGGAGGCGAGGAGAACATCGTTTATCTCTGAGAAGATCAATACAAGTTACCTGATGTTCAACTGGATCCATAAATGATAGCGGCTGTATCTATGTTTGTGTTTCCACCAGTTAATCAGAGAAGTGACTGTTTGAGGGAAACAATTCTACACAAACGAACACAGTGTATCATTTTGCTCCTGCATGATCAAACCATTGTGCCTTTTTTCCAAAAAAGCTCTTTGTACAACAGCTTTTACATTTTTACTCTTAATAACATCATGTATAAATCTGTGTTGGAAGTTAAACTATGATTTTTAAGTATCTGTTGCACCTGTTAAATGGCAGAGGTACTTAGGTGCCATAATACTGGGCTCTAAAGCAACAGGAACTAATAACAGAATAAGGAATATTGGTATTATGCTACCATGAGCACTTAAAATAAAATGGAAATATTAAAGAAGCCAATTGAGCCCTTCCCAAATCACTGTACAGCTTAAATTGATATTTATAAGGATTTGTGAGCAAAAATATGCTGACATGATTGTACAGATGTTGAATATATGTATAGTTTTGGGGAAAGGCTACCTATGCACACATTATTGTACGAGGAACAGAATGTTCCTGTCCTTTGTTTCTCACTGAAGTGCCAAAATCCTGCTTTCTGATAATGTAAGAAGTGATTTCTGTAAAGAGTGTCTATCTTCTTTTCTCGTAATTTATTTAATGTCAACTGCTTCATGCACTGTCAACATTAATATTTTATTTGCTATGTATAATCTCTGTAATCAGAACTGTGCTGTGCCATATTAATATCATGCTGCATATAAAAACATTTTGATGCAAAGAGACTGTGTTGACAGGTTTCTACTTCTGTGTGGTAAATAAAAGGAAAACTGTGGGTGACACTTATGTTCACACCTCGTAGGGTTCTGAATTTCACAGTTTCACATTCTTCTTTCACTCTTCACTTTAATGTTGTACTGATGTAACACTAAGGACACATCTGTAGGAGTCCTGGGAAACATTAGTGTACATTCTCCCACATGAAGAGGCCTGAAAACTGAACCATAAAAGATGGAAGACTTACAAGACATAGCAACAGAAAGATGCAAGATGGAACAAGACGGAGAGTAATCTAAAATAGAAATGTCAAATCAAGCAATACGTAAGACAAAAATCACAAAATTACATTGAAAGCAAAACAAGTCAACAGAACAAGCCAAAGGCAAATGTTGAACGAGACGAAAATGACCTAAAACATGTTAAACAAAAATGATGCAGGGTAAGATATGAATTTGTTGATAAAACCATGGGGAAATTAAAGTGTTTACAGCAGCAAAAATACAAAAAAAAAAGTTTTTAAAGACAGGCAGACACATTCCAGAGTGAAGCAAGAGATAGAAAAGAGAATCTTCTCTTTATAATACTTGTTCTGTACATATTATTTACAATATAACTGGAACTGATGTTGGTATTAAATGGGAGAAATAACTGAAAAAGACGAAAATGAAATAAAAGATGAAACGAGGACATAAAGGATGAACTGAGATGGAGAAAAAAGAAAAAGTCTTAGACATGTCAAGAGTCAAGCATGAAGAAAGACAAAAATCACAAAATCACATGAAAATAACAGGATGTCAAAGAAAAATCAAGTCGATGCAACAAGACTTTAAGTCTGTTAATAATCAATAAGACATGACCTAGTTTTGTGTATTTGGCTGAAATAGTGTTTTCATTCTGGTGGTTTCATGTTTGTGAAGATCAGAACCTGCAGGAAAAATCCATCAACATGTTTGTCACGAAGAGTTTGTCCTCGGTAGATGCAGACGTGAGGACAAAAACACCCACCAGAGTTAAAAAAAAAAAAAAAAAAGTGTACTGGCGGAGAGACGGAGCCCCTGAGCAGCGAGGAAATAGGCCCCTTAGGGCGGGGTCTCCGGTCCTTAGGGCGGGGTCTCCGGTCCTTAGGGCGGGGTCTCCAGTCCTTAGGGCGGGGTCTCCTCCGAGCAGCACTGAATGAAACCCACAGTCACCCAGTGGAGGACGGGCACGAGGATGAGGAAGGTGACAGGAGCTCTGGTCACCCTGGTGGGGGTCTGTCTGACGGTCTCTGAGGACCACCGTGGACCACATCTGAGCTCTGGTCAGTGATAAACACTTATTTAAGCAGTTATTTATCAACTTATGCTTCTTCTTCTACTTCCCCTTCTTCCTCTTCCTCCTCTTCTTCAAGAATGGTTTCACAAAATACTGTCTAGTTGTGTATGCAGATATATATATATATATATATATATATATATACACACACACACACACACATACATACATACACAAACACACACACACACACACATTTTATTAATTAATTTA
>JAPTYQ010000030.1:10701259-10712203 GCA_029814465.1 Ostorhinchus cyanosoma | reverse complement strand
CAATGGAGGAGAATGACACTTAACACTTGAAGTTAAAAATGGTCAAATTAAATATTACACTGATCTCCAGTCAATTCATCAAGCTACAGCCAAGTCGAACATTTTCTGTCACATTTTTTCACATTTGCTACTTTGCTTGACTTCGTATTCCATGTCACAAGATGATGAAGCATGTGACGGCAAGGATTCTGCATCAGCCAGTCTGAGATGAGCCTGATTTTCTATCATGTTTGGTATTGCTTTAGCGCGATAGTATCTGCTGATCCTTCTCTTATGGAATGGAAAACGCCAGAAAAGCTGCAGTGGTAAAGTTAGTTAGCCGAGTAGGAACACTTGTACAGTTACTCTGAAAAACACATCTCACTGCTTTTCTGTTTTACTTGATATTACTTATTGTATATTTTAATATTAAATGGAGTTTTATTGTAATTGTTTGGAATGCATCAATTCCTAAAGAATAGTTCAACACTGCATATAATCATCTGGTTTCTTCAACTTTCACTCAGGATCAAACATCAGCCTTTACACTTGAAAGAAGAAATGGTTTGACATTTGTTGTAATAATTATTGATATCGACTGACAAGATGTAATGATATTTGTGGCCCAGCTCTATCTGCAGCCCTAATGCGATGCAACGAACAGTGTTGGATATTAACAAACAAATTCTAACACAGATTTCCAACATGTTTATACACAGGAAAGAATCACATCTTGTCCAAACTTGTTCTGCTGGCAAAACTTAAAACAAATGTCCACAGACTGATAGTGTGGCTGCCCTTGAACAGCAAACATCAGATTTCCAATCTAATAAAACTGTTATCCAAATTTTTAGTTGTTTTTATGATGCCTATAAAAACCTTTCACTCCTTTTTATACTGAAGATATATTGGAGCTCCTTTGACCCTGGTCTTTAGCGTCAAAATCCAAATAAATCTGCAGATTGCTGTGCATACAGATATATAAAATGTGAAATAACTGATTATGCAAGTACTTTTTATATCTCTTAGCCCCGTTTTCCTGATGTGAATTACACTTTATCATTCTACACTGTCGTATTTTTAACACCTGCAAGCTAACATTGGATGACCTCTTCCCAACACGCACCAAGTGTTGTTCTCTGGCAGGAAGGAAAAAGACATCAGTCATCAACTCAAAATGAAAGTCAGAAGGATCCTGGAAGACCCCTGGTTGGTCTGTCACCAAAAACATGTCAATATGTTATTCTTTATACACACAAAATACCAAAGTAATCTCCAGTTGCATAATGGGGAAGTTTTAACGGCTTTGTTTTTTTGTTTTACTGTTAGTCTTTATAGGCAACTAAAAACTGATACAAAGTGGTCATTTAAATGTCCACACATGATGCATGACATTACAACTTATTGTCCATTTAGAAAAGCATGTTTTGCATTATAGTGTTGTTTTGTTGAATTGTCCACCTGGTGAAATTGAGGACCAACAACTGTGGTTTGAAACTGAATCCACTGTGAAAGGATGTGTAAAACCACTGATGCTCATTTTTCCCAGGAATCTTTCTGTTCTCTTGCACTTTATTTGGTTCCTGTAATACATGTTCCGTGGTTTCTTTTTCAAATGCACCATTAATAAGAAATGTGAGTAACAGCTCACTTGACTGGTGAGTCTCACGCTCTAATGCTCTGTTTAATTGAATTAAACTTACATTTTCTAAACAGAGTGCTGTTCTCTGGTGTTGATAAATGTGTTCACTGGCCAGACCGTCAGAGGATTTTCTTTGTAAATAATTCATGGTAAAGTTCATGAAACATTTGCGTTTAGTTTAGTTGAAGTTGTAAAGTTGACACAAATGTTATAAAGCACAAGTCTGTGATAACACCGAGAAGCTGAAATTATTTAGTAGTGATTAAGCATAGACTGACATAACACCTTTAATTATTTATTTTTTGAGTCCAGAGCTTACACTTTGGCCATCTACACCTCAGCTTTTTAAGAGCCACAAGTGACCATATTTGGTCTAAAGGGTGGAGCTGGGGAAGTGCTAACGTTAACTTACAGATATAGCAAATTTGGAAAAGTCATTTGCAAAACAAAATGATTTGATTATCTTGTTATTGTAACATGCTGCGTGTCAGGAAGAAAAAATTGTATTCAATGAACGGAAGTCAGAAAAAGTCTGACTTGGTGAGTGAACTGTCAGTCACACGTGTGAATCAGTGTCTGACAGGGAAGTCAACCATATTTTTATTTACTGCATATTTTCTGAGAGTCTGTGGGAGCGAGGTGCTTTTTGGAGTCAGCATCTAGTGGCCGTGGGTGGTATTACACCTGAAAATACTATTGGTTTTTCTTCACTCCGTACGCCCCTTACGTTGAACAGAACATTTTGCAGTTATCGATATGTTTTGTGTTGTTTCCAGTACATTTAGTTTAGTGAGTTCTACCCTTCGCTTGGCCTCAGCTCCGCCCCCTTGTCCAAATATGGGCAGCTCTGAAGACACCATGGCAACAGCCTGTAAGTCCCCAAATCAATGGGGGAATTCACCGAGGCTCCATACACTTGTTTTATACAGTGAGTGGGTGTAATGTGTGTGATGTAGAGTTCATGATACAAAGGCAGTTACTGGTCTGATTTTAGCAGATAAAGCCTGAAACAGGATTAGTGTAAATATATATGAGGCCAAATGTGATTACAGGACCTTTGTATAGCTTAAGTTATCTCCAGTACCTGAAGGGTCACGCCACTCAGTGTACGCGCAAAGTTCACTCACATATGAGGGAAACTATGTGGACATCAAAACCCACATCTTCAAAAGTCTGAGGTTTTCATATCTTTTATCGATATCATTTTATCAGTCGGCTCCAGGCCTTTAACTTCTGGACTCTGTACAGTCCTTTAAGTCTATATGTGTGTTTTTCTGTTTCCTCCTCAGGACATCACCACTCTGACAGGGGTACCAGAGGAGCACATCAAAACACGCAGGGTTCACATCTTTGTTCCCGCCAAAACGGCCATGCAGTCAGGAGCCAACAGCACTAAGAAGTGGAAGATGGACTTTGACACCAGAGAGCGCTGGGAGAACCCGCTGATGGGCTGGGCCTCCACGTAAGAATCTGGATCTGACACTAAACAGCACACACACAGTCCAAAGACCTGCACCACAGGACTGGATCCATGTGTATTTGAACAAACCACAGCACTGACATTCAGTAAGTCATGTTTCCTGCTGATACTTGGATCTATTTTTGACCGTTTTTGTGCTGTTTTGCCTTTCAGTGGAGACCCCTTATCCAACATGGTGCTCTCTTTCTCCTCTAAAGAAGATGCTGTGGCTTTTGCTGAGAAAAATGGTAAACAAAAAATTTTAAGTTGTGATAGAGCGCTTACCCTGAGATTGTTACATTAAACAAAACAAATGTTTAATGTTTTCACACATGCATTCTTTATGTGGTTGTCAAAGTTACGTAGTAGAGCAGACCTGGGCGTTGAATGGTCTGTGGGCCACATGCGGCCTGATAGCTGACCCTCGCATGATACATATTATGCACATACATATTATTGTAATAGATGCAACCAATATGACTGCTTTTATTTTGAAGGATCCAAGAAATTACCTTTTTTTTTTTTTGCACATACAGTACTCTCCATACTTAGCATAAGCCTCATGCACCGGTTGGTCTGTTGTACTGATCAGGCCCGTAATAACTGTTGGAGTTTCTCATGTGGCCCCAATAAGAAAATGAAGTGTCCACCCCTATAGTAGAGTAATTATTGTCTATAAAAGTTTACACCAGGGATGTCAAACTCAAGTTCCACATTCAGCCTAATTTGATCTCCAGTACAATAATAGCATAAAAACCTATGAATAATGACAACTCCAAATCTTTGTTTTAGTGCAAAAAAAAATTCAATTATGAAAAGGTTTACACTAACTATCCAAAACTATCCAAATAAAAAAGATATGAATAAAAACATTTGGAGCTGTCATTATTTATAGGTTATTTTGTTGTTATTTTACTTGAGATCACAGTTGGTCTGTATGTGGAACCTGAACTAAAAGGAGTTCCACATCCTTACCTGTTAAGATCTTAGGTGTAATTTTCACAGTTTGCAAATTCATCCTGATTAGAGTCTTTGGTGGTTCAATACTGGCCCATGAGCCACACGTTTGACACCCCTAGTTTAGTTATGCAGGGCCGTACAATCTATCCTTTCAAAGCTGTTGACACTATGCATATGCACAGTAGTCATCCTATCTCTGTCATTATATGTCATTTCCACAAAGACAAATGAACTCAAATGAGTAAATCACAGCAGATTTAGGGGGAAAAAATCATCATTGTCCTGAATTATTCTGGATGCAGACAGAATAATGTTGACCAAAAACAGGTACTTTATCCTGGTAAGTCAATCAAATGACCTGGTTTCCCTCTGAAGACCTTCACCGTAAAAAAAGAAACTCATTTTTCAGGATGATTATCATTATTTTTAGTTTCCCTGCAGTTGCAAATTCACCTCAGTCACATTCCAGGGTTTGGCTCTGGAGCTGATGGCTGGTGTTCTACATAGTACACCTCTGTGCTCGGACACACTGCTTCAGTCTTTTGTACTTATACAATTGCTGACATTGCGATTGCAATCAGTTTGATTAATTGTGCAGCTCTAAAAAAACTACAAAAAAGACAAATCGACTCAAGTAAAATGTACGTTCTACTGAACCTTATGGGTGTTACCTAGCCTGAGTGTTTTCTAAGGATAGTTATGGATTGAAAATCCAAAGCCCATAAAGTCTCTTAGGAAACCAGAATTTAAAAGCACATTGACAGATTAGTTTCTGCCCACAGCACTACTGCACAACACTCATTTAGGTTAAATAGGCTGTGGTTCCTGCATCAAATGTTTTCAGATATATTTTTGCAGTTCTATATTTTTTTTTCTATTGGCCCAAAAACTGTATTTTTAGATTGCAAACACTATCAGCCCATTTCTGCAAGGATTAATTCTGTCTAAATAGAGATGTTGAAATCATCTGGAGAAAGTTCCTGGACTTTTACCTCCATTTGTTTTTTTTGTTTGAAAAAAATCTGTTTATTGGCCTTTTTTTATGTTAAACACATACAAATCACAAATTCAGTAAATATACACAATAAATCCCCCCATTTCCCTGTTGCCCTACCCCCAGCCAATGCTCCCAGAAAAAACAAAAGAGAAAATATTGTGATAAAGAAGGAATAGAACAAGGTACAATATCTAAATTGAATGATAGTAATTATTAAAAAATAAATAAATAAATAAATAAATACAGCATTGATTTAAGTTACCAGTTTTCACCTAAATATACTAATGGCCCTTTTCCACTGCACGTTTTCGTAACGGCTCTACACGACACAGTTCGAGTCCACCCCCATCTTTTCCTTTTCCACTGGCGGCTGGACCTGGGACCCGTTATGATGTTTCATACCTGTGTCAGAGGTGACTCTAGCCGCGCTGAGCCGGCACTAAAACGTGACATGAACGGTGCCGTCCACTGATTGGTCAGAGGAAATGTCATCATACGCGTGACGAAGCTCGGGGATCTTTAAATAATCACGTGTCATGTGTGGAAAAACATACCTGCGAGAACGTCAACAGCATTTTCAGTGACAACAAACCACAGGTCAAACAACGGCAGCAGAACCGCCTCCACGTCTCCACAGCCTCCATCGTTGTTGTTTACTTTACTGACCGCGGTGTGACACTTTTTTAGTTGCTTGAAAATGACGAACAGGAGTGTCGATGTCGATCCCGCCAACTCCACCCACTTCAACTAGTCCTGACTAGTAACGGCTGGCAGTGGAAAAATAATCGTGCCGGTCCGACAAGTGGGTCGAGTCGTGCCGAGTAGAGTGGTGTAGGGTTTGAGTGGAAAAGAGCCATTAATATACTCTACTAGGCCCAGTTTGTCGAAATAAGTCAGAAAAGGCTTTGTCCTTATTTCCTCTCAGAGTGAATTTGATCTTGTCCAAGTTCAGCTGAAACACAGTGTCCCTGATCCACTGGACATGGGATGGGATTTAGAGCTCTTCCAACTGGATCGTTTTTTGGCAACGGGCGAGTACGATAGTAAAGACCACAACAGTGTATATATTTAATGTCCAGTCCCCGTCCACGCCCCCAGGCCTTACACCAAATGAAGCTATCAAAGGATGTGGATCAATAACCAAACTGAAAACCACACTCAGAGAGTTAAATATTGAAAGACAGAATGTGTGGAGTGGAACATGTCCACAACATGTTTAAACCCTGGTACGATACTGTGCAGCCCCTGGGTGCAGTACTGGCAGTGGTAGTAGATGGTGTAGTGCTTGTTTTTGAGTGTATGGCTCATACTGTTAGTGACGTCAACATGAACAAGATAAGATTTAATGTGAGTAAACGATGAGGCATGAATAGACGCCCTTAAAACTGTGCCAGTGGGTCAGAGATGAAGCATGATTTCCAACAGGTCAATAAAAAAAGAATGCAATATGTGTTGCAACATATGAAATATTGAAAATGTTTTTTACATAAATTCTTGTCAAATTTAACTGGATAAATCAACTGTGGCTGGAAAATATAATGTGGCATGACTGATTTATTTTTGAATCTGTTCATTTCCTCAACATGCTGGACATTTGTTGTTTCGACCAAATCAGTGTTTTCTTTGAATTTTTTGTAAATAATCATCTCACTTTCACCCTGTAAATGTGTTAATAAATGAATATTCCTGTACCAGTCACACAGAAAACTAGCAGACAGGTTTATTAAATACCTCTTATTATCAGTAATCAATATTTTAGATACTGAAATGAGATATTTTATTTACAGTTTAATACAGTTATTACTATAACTGATATTTCATAAACGTGGCTTTATTATATTAAGATTGATCAAATAAATACAAATACAAAGGCTTTGGCACTATCAAAAATCAGATATTAGTAAATCAGGTCAAATTTGGCAGAAAATACATCTACACATATTGACAGTGATTTCTGTGAATTTTTCACCCGTCTTCATGACTGGATGGTCCTACCACATGACATGAAATAATAGACAAATGTGAAATAAGTAATGGTTTAAAGTTAACGTCTGTCCAATATGTGAGAGGTGTTACAGACAGAATACAGACTTCATGTCATAGAGACCTTTCATGGATCGTTGTGTTCACGGTATCAAACTGGGTTTAGCAGGTGATATAGTAGTAAAATAACACCTATTAAAATACCTTTACTCACAAAGGCACCTGACGACCAATCGTGTAATAAAACATTAAGAGAATACTTGGGATGCGAATTGCTGGATCTTTAGACAATACAAAACAGCTCCATGTTTAGCCTGAGTTCAATGTGTTTAATGTGTTTTTCTGTCTAGAGACGTTTAACAGAAAGTTCAGTCAGACTCAGGAGAACTGAACCATCTGGGAAAGTTTGTTGAAACTAAGCAGAGGAAACTGGCTTACTCTGTTTATTGCACCACGAAAGCGATTAGTGCAGATCTGACTACACACAGCCTGTTGATGTCTACACCTCATTGTGGTTGGCCTACGTCCAAAATGAATATACATGACGTCCTCTCTCTCCCCATCACTTACTCTGATGTTGTTTTTCTTTCAGGTTGGAGCTATGAAATAACAGAGAAGAGGACCTCAAAGCCTCGAGTCAAGTCCTATGGAGCCAACTTCTCCTGGGACAAAAGGACCAGGAGGTCCGCTAAGTAAACTGAAGACACCCATCTGTTGGCTGGATCAGCCTGCGTTTGTCCCGCTGTGGGCCTGTACAATTCACTGTCAATAAATGCAGAATTCTGTCTATGTAAACCATGGGCTCATTATCACTTGTCTTCTTCAAACACTCACCTCATTACTGACTACCTAACTGCTCCATTAACTAAGTGTTTGCTCTGTGTGGAGTTGAGCAACAGCAAAACAAAGGGCAACATACTCTTACAATTACAACATGTTTAAACACAGGCGGAAATATAGCAGAAGGCCAAAAGCAGTGACATTTTTCCAAAGTTAGTGTTTGTTTACATCCTGTTACCTGAATTGTTTCAGTGTTTGGAGAGCAGCACAACTGGATTTTTTTTTTTACAACAGCTTTTATTGCAACATCTGTGCAGAGACAAGTTTGTTCCTCCTAATGGTAGCAGTACAACTAATATTTTTTTCTTATTCTCAATGTTTGCTTAGAAATTTCCTAAAATCTAAGATAAAGGTGTATTTAACTCAAAAAGGCCCAGTGCTACTTTTGTGGTCATTACAATAATTAAATTCTCTAAACTTTCTTATGTGATTCAAAAAATAAATAAATTAGTTATATGTATATATATATATAAATATCAGGTATTTTCCTATATTTAAAGCTCAGAGTGAAGTTGAGGGTTGTTACATCAGAAACAGAGAAAACTGAAGAAAAACTATCAGTAAATCTGTCGTAAACTGAACATAAACCAGTGTTTCCATCCACTGTCATTGATTCAACTCCATGGGTTTTACTGGTGAATTCATGCTGTAGAATATGACGGTGTTTCCATGGTAACTATGGAGCCTCTGAACGTCCACATGGCTCATATCTGATGACCATGAAAAGATGAAGAACTTCATTTTACACCAGTTATTGACATGTATTGATCAGATAAATGAATCAACAGGTTTTAAACAGTTCCATCAGTAGATGGTTTCAGTTAAAGGTGGATGTTTGGGTCTTTATGGGTTCATTTACAAACTCATATACCCTTCGTTCTTGCACCAAAACTGCACATGCGGCACTTTTCAAGTACTCTGCTGCTCTCTTAGTGTTTAATGTTTATATTTATGCACTTTTTGTGTTTACTTTCGAGTGACCATGCTGTTATGATCATGTTTGTTGGTTTTTGTACCTGCTGCACAGCAAATTGCCCCTCGGGGACAATTAATAAAAGTGAAGTGAAGATATTGATATAATTAACATTATTAAATATTATTATTAATATTTCTAATTTAGCTAAATGTAAAGGTCCTGTGTGTAAGATTCTGGAAAAAGAAATAGAAGATAAAAGGCATAATTCTGTTTTTTATGAATATGTAATCACACAAAAGTAAGAATCGTGTTTTCACCACTGATATTTATACATTTCATCAGAACAAACTTCCTCTTGGTTCTGTTTCATGGTGCATAATCAGTTCCTACTGTGTCTGATTGAGTTCTTGTCCTTTGAACTAAATTCAATTCAGTTTTATTTGTAGAGCTCTATATCACAACAAGGTTTCCTCACAGGGCTTTACAGAATTAGTTGGATATGAAAACAAACAACAGTCAAATAAAGCAAACTAAAACTATACAGCCCAGAACAGACAAAACAAACACAGGTTGTAAAAAGAGGCTTCCACATTTTTACACCTAAGAGACAGCAGTTCTTCATCTGGTTGAAAATGCTAAATTCATTCTTCGATATGAGTGAAAATATCCCACTGAACCTCTGAAGACAAACATTAGCAGCAAAATAAGTGACATTTTACTTTGTTTTCTGAGTGGTCTGGGTTGTGAAAAAAAAAGTGCTGCGATTTAAAAAAGATCAAAATAGTTTCCGATGCATTTTCTGTTGATAGAATAATGACTAAATGAACTAATTGAACTCCTACGCTCTGCATAAAATCTGTTTTCATTGTTTCAGATCATCCGGGTTTTTGCCATTAAACTCTCAAATGGTGAATAGTTTGAGTGCAGGAGAGTAAGTGCACCTTTAATGTGGGTGCAGTTTATAGGGAGCATAATTTGATTTTCCAAAAACAACTTTTTTCTTCTCCTTAAAACTAAACTCTTCAGCCAGCCAGTAAAATGGTCAAATATGGTCCATGTTGTGTCTCCTGATTAGATAAAGTTTAGATCCTTCGGAAAAGCCATAAATTCTTTCAAATGTGCAGCTCGTCACATTTGCCAGTGCACTTGTTGCCAGCTCTTGTTTATGGTCTTTGTGTTCAGTAAACAGTGGAGTCCCGGACTGCGTGACTACACTGACATTCACACACCAATCATGGACGCCTAATTGGTATAGCCCTTCGTTAATTAACGCACTGCATTGCAAATCTTTCACAGCCTTGCGCTCGCTATTTATTTTGTTCTGTCACTCGGCACATCAAAAGCACCCATCTGATATGAGCGTAATGGTCCATCTGAACATGAATGACAGCATGTGTTGCGTTTCCCCTTTGAAATCCCCTCAGAGACAGAGCAGTGGGGGAAAATGCTCTTGGCACAACTTTGGACCATAAAAGTTGAAAGCATTCCGCCAGTCTTGGCCTATAAGCACAATAATGTATGTGAAATTAGAGCGGCTGTGCAGTGGCATTGTTCAAAACCATCATCACAGCAATGCAAGCCCCCCATCAGCGAGTAGCAGTGGCATCCACAGGCCTAATGCATGACAGACATCCACATAATCATATTAAGAGATCCATAGTAGCATGACATAAGTCGATTTTAAACCATGCACACGTCTTGTTAAATTCTGATTAATATTTATGTTACTCTGGATAATCAACGGGTGTGAGCAGATTTTACCGAGATAAAAGTCTCAAAAAACTGTTGACAGCTTGTCCTGTGGCTTAAACCAAAAATGAAAACATGTTTCTCCTCAGGTTTGTCACTTTTTCCAAAACTTATTAATATATAAAATGTGACATATGATGGAGAATATGGGTGAGGAAGGTCAGACTCCTACAGGACTCCTCCGTCTATAAGGATGAGTGTTTCCAACTCCTGAGTGTTAAAGTGTCATTTATCTGTCCGAAAAGTCACTGAGGTTAGTTTTGGATTTGTTGGTTTAGTTTTTCTCTTCTTTTTTCTCCAGTTTGGTTTTTAATCTTACAGTTCACTTAATAGACGACAACGAGTCACAGTAAAACAGGAACATTTACAACCAGAACATTTGTCATTTTCAGTCGACATGAACGATCGAAATGGACCAA
>JAPTYQ010000030.1:10567585-10580142 GCA_029814465.1 Ostorhinchus cyanosoma | reverse complement strand
GAACGCTCTGTACCCCCAGCTCTGAAAGAGGAATTAACTGAAGCATTTCCATGGAAACACCAAGGAAATTGCTTTAACTCTGAATTATTTTATTCTGAATAAATCATTCGGAATTAAAAATCATGTAAACGTAGCCATTAAGACATTTCAGGTTGTTCAAATTTGTTCAGATTATTCAAATTTTTTGTCAAAGGATAGTTTGTAAATGTTTTACTTTTTTTTAATTTACACTATTAATAGGTTATTATGATAGTATTTTACTGATCCAACCCACTTGAGATGGAACATGATTGAGATGGGACATGAACTAGAATGATTACAAATATCGTCATGTAATTCTTGTATTTTGTATTTTCTCCCGGGCCGGCTTTGGCCCCGGGGCCATACGTTTGACACTAGTGATTGAATTAATTGGTTGTTCAGATAGCTGACACCAAGCTGTCCATGAGCGTTAAGCACTGTGCATCATTATGTGCCAGAACAAACACTAGAAATCACATCACATGCTGTGTAGTTTAAACACCCTCGGCCAAATATAGAGTAAGATTCTGATGATGATTTAGATTAGATTGTCTTTGTGTAAAACATTATTTACATATTTCTACTTGAAAGGACTCAGATATTATAACTGCACAAGGCCATTGGACCTTGAAAAAGTAGGTCAAGGTGACCAGATGCATCCACAGTATAAAAGTGGTGCAGATCAATACAGTCATTATGTCATGGAATGGACAATGATTACAATACCACAGCAGAAACTGTTACGTGTACGTTGTGTTACAGTACGGCTTCTTTTACTGTCAGCTGTTCACCTGCATAACACCATGAACAAAAGCCCTTTAGGCTCCACCCATTTCATCCCTCTTAACCTATTAGCTGCTCTCACATGTTATCAATGTTTGGAAAGACTTGAGAAAAGTACATGTTTACGAGGCTGATGCAGCAATAGCTTAAATATAGCTGAGGACACACACACACACACACACACACACACACACACACACACACACACACACACACACACACACACACACACACACAGGCTACATGATGAGGTTCCAAACATACCAGGATGTATCAGGTACAGCGCAGAGACCGTAGCGTCACTGTTCAGGCGGGTCATGTGCTGCAGTTATGACGCCCACATTTGTGGACACAGTTTAAAGTCACTTTCCAAACGTTTATAAAGGCAATATTCTCCAAACCACACAGAGGCTGTCTCTTTAGACTCAAAGCAATACAATGAAAAAAAGGATCATGTTAGTTCTAGAATTTGGACGTTTCTGTGATCTCATAAAGTTGAGATGCTGCTGGTGATGACCATGTGCTAAATGTTCCAGGAGTGTCTGTAAAAAACAAAAAAAAAAAAACACTCAAGAAGGCTGAGCCACGTGAAATAAATATTAGAGTGTAGAGGAAAGTGTGTTGAATAAATATCTGCTTTTAAAAATACAATTTGATGTCAAATATAGCATATACACTCAGAAAACCAACTGTCCGCACGTGGATGCCATGCATCAAAGAACTAATATACATGTACAACAAATAAAAGTCTAAAATCCTCATTAAATGTAATAATATATTACATTTGTCATTTATAAGGTTTAGGCATCTCTATATGTTTGATAAATGTTAATATCTTTGGTATAAAGCAATAATCTTTCAACAATTCCAATAAAAGTAGCAGGTGTGGTCATCACAGCTCTGCACTATTGGATTTTTATTTATTTTATTTCACAGCACCGTAAGGATTCTCCTTCTAAATGCGTCAGATCTGTTTTTACCTCCACCAAGGAGGTTATGTTTTTGCCGGCGTTTGTTTGTTTGTTTGTCTTTCTGTTTGTGTGCAACACAACTCAAAAAGTTATGGACGGATTTTGATGAAATTTTCAGGATTTGTTGGAAATGGCACAAGGAACAAATGATTAACTTTTGGGAGTGATCTGGAAGAAATCCTGGATTCTGGATCACTTTGAAATGTTGTGCTTGGTAGAGGTCTGCGCTTTTCTAGTTTCTCTCTTGTATGTGTTTGTTCATCCTATAAAGACGTTAAACTCTCAGGAGTAAATGCAGATTTATTCAAATCGCACAATTCATACACAGGGCCATTCACAGTACTCTCATAATGTTGCATTTTTTTGTCTGAGGCCATTTATTGATATTTAACATTTTTACCTCTTTGTTGCATGGTGTCTGCATACGTGGACACTTCAACACCGCTTAAACCACCGCTGGAGATGGAGCGAAGGTGAAGATCCAGACCTTTAGGCAGAGTTCTGGGGCAGCGTGGCGACACTGGGAACTGCTCTGTTTTTCTTCTTTGTCTCTGTTTAACTCTGATGCCTTGAATGCGGACTTCTCCTGGTCATTTTTTTTTTGGCCAACAGAACACGTTTGATTTGGGACACCTCATTACAAGTAAAAATAAGATTTTGTAACAATTTCAATTCTAAAAACAGGTTAGATATAATGTGTATTTCGATATAATTCTCCTGAAAAGAGAAGGTTCCACAGGCCTTTTATCAGATGACGGAGCCTGGAAAAAGCTGTTTGGGTTTCTGAGGATTTGTGATGTCACAACTATGCAGTTACAATATAAGCTGGTAAAACAGGAGTCCAGACCGACCAAAACCATGGTATCCATGGTACCGACAGGACAGAACAGAAGCTCATCTTGGTTTAAAGCAACAGACACTGAAACAGCTTAGAAAATAGATATAAAAAGGAAATATAACACAGTCTTTGAAAGACCGAGTCAGAATGATCTTAAGTTTACAGCAGCTGTTGAACATTTTGAAAATGAATCATCAAATTTGAAGGTTTCACATGACATGAATGGTACATGTGACGCAGACGGTTGTATCCGCAGGACGGCCTTCATTTAAGATGTGTCCAAGCTTTTGATATAATAATAATAATAATAATAACCATGCTGTTAAAGGAGAATCTGTCTTGAAAAAAAATTGGAATATTCATAGTAAAAATGGAATTCAGTATGGCTTCAGATCAGCCAGATCCACTTCCTAGGCCTGGATGGAACTGGTTGAAGAAACTTCCACAAGTATCGACAGGAAAATGTTTACATTAGGATATATTTTTTTTACCTAAAGAAGGCGTTCGATACAATTGATCATGAGGTACTACTGTCCAAAATGGAGAAGTATGGCATAAGGGGTGTGGCTCTGGAATGGTAGAGAGGCTATATAAGAAATAGAGCTCCATGTGTACAGGACATTGCCTGTGGTGTCCCGCAGGGGACAGTACTGGGTCCAAAACTATTTATTCTAAATATCCTTCTATGTTTTCATGCTGATTTACCCACTTCAGTTGGCGGAATGGTGATGAAGTCATGCTCCTGACTAACGTAAATGCTCCGACAATCCATCAAGTGCTGCTGCTTCGTAGCTTACCAAAGTCGTACTAAAACATTTTGACATATTTTTGAGCGCTGTGCACCCCATGAAATCTGTCAGTAAGCACAACCAGAATTAATACATATGGAGCACCGGATTAAAAGGCGCACTGTCGATTTTTGAGAAAATTAAAGGATTTTAAGTGCGCCATATAGTCCGAAAAATACGGTACATAAGATCACTGGTTGTTTGGGACTATGGTGGCCCTTAAGCCACCCAGGTGGAGTCCTTTTGACTTTCTCATTCACATCCATTCCATTTGGGTCGTTACAGACGGGTCTGCTATACAACTTTTCTCCCTGTCTTTTCCCAGTGCAGATCTCACATCACGAAAGCAGCACAACAACACTGGTGGTCTGGGCTTGGAAATGCAGATGGTCCGTCGTCCTGGCATCTGTCTGAGTTATCTTTTAGAAACATTAAAATAAGCCACTGCTGATGATGTATGTGTGTATACGTTGGTGTGTGGGTGTGTGCGGGACAAGTGAAGTTCCAGGTTTGTGAAACCTGAGTGAGTGTTGCAGTGGAAATGTTTGCCATAACGGCGCAGCGCAGAGGCTCAGTGTGAGCGCCACGCCACGGCCGGCGGCGCAGATGACGGACGGACGCAAAACTAGTGATCTACTGTGTCTGCTTTCACTGCTGAGCTCTGTCCTGAGGGAAGGAGATGACCTGACCTGCTACTCTGTGACATTTCTAATATCATAACTGTTACAGACTTTTAACTCTTAAAGACTCACAAGTTTTGTCACAACTTCCAAATTTTTTTTGTCTTTACCAAGTGATTTATCACCATTTGTTTAATTTTTTTCCTCTGTATTTTGCATTATAAAGTGAAAAATCTAGTATCTTCCTATATCTCATTTACTGATATGTTAGATGTTTATAAAAGTTTAGAAATTATTAGATCAATTTGGAAGCAAAAATGAGTAAAAATGACTTTTTCAGTCAAATATCTGATTAACTGATCATAAACCCAGTGTCTCCATCCACTGTCACTGATCCAACTCCACGGGTTTTACTGATGAATCAACGTAATACAAGATGACGGTGTTTCCACGGTAACTACGGAACCTCTGAACGTCCAAATGGGTCATATCTGATGGCCATGAAAAAATGAGAAACTGTATTTTACACCAATTCTTTACATGTATTGATAGGATTAGTGGATCAGAAAGTATTAAACAGTTTAGATGGTTTAGGTTAAAGGTGGATGTTTGGGTCTTTAAGGGTTAAAGGTGTTACTTCCCCCCAAAATTCCCAATTCTTATACACTACAAGTCAGATTACTGATTTCCAAACTTTGCAAACGACCTTAAGAAACCAAATGTAGTTCAACTCTATTTATAATTTACAGCTGAAGCTTGAGGATTAAATGCTATGTTGACTGGTATAGTAGGATTCATTCAAGGGTAAAAAACACACAGGCCGACTTAAAATAAAAAAACAACAAAAGAAAGAAAAAAAAATGGGGGAATCTGGATTCCACGGCCCAAAAGCTGTTTCATGGACCATTTACTGGCAAGGATAAAAAGCAAGCATCTTGGAAACACATGCCCTGCATGTTCTCCACATGAATGTATTTAGAAAGAGCTGCGATCAGAAAAGCCTGCTTCATGTAGACCAGCTCACAGTCCATACATCTGATGGTCAACTGTGATGGGAGATATTTATGCTAAATACATTTATACTATTTGTTACTCATAATAGTACAGCTGTGGCATATTTACTGCTGCAAAAGCAGATGCAATAGACACTAGTTATGGACACAACCATCTATAGTCCACCACAGAACCTCAGCGCTTCATACAAACACATGTGAACAGGACTGGACAATAAGTGACAATCACAGAACTTCAGCTCATGCACTTATTCATCAAGACCACTTTTCAATCATGGCTTTAAATCTAAAGGTGGAGTCTGGTCCTGAATGCAAGTTGCAGAAAGTTGGAGAAGTTTTTTTTGTGGTTTTAAACTGTGTGTAAAGAGTATAACGAGAAGACAATGACGTAAGCAGATGCAGAAAGATGAAAACAATACAAAAAAAAAAGCATCAACACAAAAACAACGTAAAAGACGTGACCAGACAAAAAGGACAACATGGAAAAGCTGCAAAAAGAATGAAAACCACATGCAACGGAGTGAAAAGGACCAAAAAAAACCCCAAAAAGCAGGCAAAGACAATGTCAAATCTACCCACAGGAATGACATAAGAAGAAAACACACCTGCAATTACATTTGAGGGTTTTGTGATGGTGAGGCTCTAGCTGTTTCTCAACACTAAGTTTGCAGAGTAAAACAGAACAGTCCCAGAGAACGGACGTCCTAAGAACACCAGTCTGGAACTGGAACAGTTGGATCTGTTTCCTCCCTGTCTCTAATAGTGATCGACCAATATGGAATTTTTGGGGCAAATACAGATTTTTAATTTTTTTTTTACATCAGCCTTAGACGATGACTGATACAGGCCACCGATATTTCTAAGCTGACATTTCTAAGCTGATATTTGGAGCCAATACTGATTTTTTTTCTCTGTCAAATGATAAAAAATGTCAGAAAATCTTTTTTTAAAGGAAACAGTTACTGAACTAAAAATAATATTAAACTACTGGTAAAAAAAAAAAAAAGAGAAAGGGAGGGTAGAAGAGGTAACATTAACCTTTCACATAATAAAACTTACATTCAGAGAAAAACAAAACCAAGTGTTCAGTGCACTTAATTCTCCAGGTCAGTTCTTTGTAAAATAAACCCTGACAGCAGCACAGAGCGTTCAGTCCTGGTGTCAAACTGAAATATTCCTTCCACCTTCACTCAGCTCCTCCCCCCTATCGGCAGAACCGGAGTCATAGAACTACAGAACACAGAACAGCAACTTGCTTTTAATGAATATTTACAACTTCTAAGGTAGCGCACTGTCACATGACTCAGTGACACTGTAAACTATGTGAGTCACATGACTCGGCACAAACTGTCTCCACATCACAAGGCGCATGGGCGGAGTCAAAACACTCAACACTATTAAACATTACTTCGTATTTCTAGGTTCATATGCAACAACTATGAAACCTTTGAATATTATGTGAAAATACAGAATACAACTGACTCCTCCCACATAGTTTATTCATTAGACGAATGACATATTGAGTTTTACTTGAATAGTTCTGGTTCTCACTGATAGTTACAATTAGAAAATCAAAATTATGACGGTTAACCTAATAAATATTACTACACCAAAAAATCTTTTTTTTCAGTGTGGATGGCAGTATCTCCAATAACACGAAGGTGCTGAGAACTTCGCCTGTCAGTAAATCATGGTGGGGCCAACGCAACAGGCCGATACCGATACAAGAAAAAACACTAAATATCAGCCTGAAATATCGCTCTACCATTAGTCTGCTGTAGTTCTGCCATCAGCTCCCTCATGTATTCCTCTCAAATCACCACAATACGTCACTCTATTTGATTTTAATGCATTTGTACTATTTACACGCCATTTGTATTTTTTATAAATATTGTAAATTTTTTCAAAACTGGAACAAATTTCATTGAATCCCATATCATGATAATAAAAATGCATGTATAAAGATGTATTTCTCTATATTCCGTCTCTGCCACATATTAAAACATTGGATCAAATCATCCAGTGACAGTCATCGCCTCAATTAAACATTTCTGAATTTAGTTTTCACAGAAGCCGAAATCCATTTGAAAGTAGCATGAGGTGCATCTTGGGATTTTTACAGCCGAGTCTACACGAGTCACCAACCAGTGCATCCTTGGTTTAAGCTACAGTAGCAGACAAGAACATCCGGATGTTCCATGTGTGTGAACTTTGAAATGGAACAGAACCTGGGCCTCAACTGTTTTGACCGTTTCATGAGATTGTGAGAACGGAAGAACAGACACGAACGCATACTGAGAAACGGCTTCTATTTCGTTCATTTTCATTCAACAAAATGAAAAACATGAACATTTTACTGACAATGTGACTGAAACAATGACAGTGTGCAATCATATTTGTTCATTTACTTTCAACTTAACTTGCGTCTGCACATTTCTTTGATTTTTTTATCGGTACCAACTCTTATAATCAGTTCTGTTTTGTGTGCTCCATGTTGTGTGTTACTTGTTGTTCTTAGAGTGTCATGTTGGAGGTGCAGCCACATTTAGTTGTATGGAAATACTAGGACATAAAGTCTCTTATCTTATGAAATAAACCCTAAAGATGACAGTTCAGTTCTGTCCAGTCCATTAGTGTTATTATCCTAGGTGGTGCAGTGTATTTGGTGTCCTGTTCTGCATCAGAGGTAGTTCTTCCTACGTGTTTGAATAGAGAATCTGAATGTGAACCTCCTGTAAACAGCTGTTACCTGGTTTGGCGTCCGTGCAGCGGGCTTGTCCTGATGGTTGGCTAGGATGAGGAAAGGCAGTGTGCAGAGCTGCGGGTGCTGCAGGGCCGAGTGCAGCTCGTTCCGCGCCGCCTCCAGGTCCTCGTCCGACGAGGCGCTGTCCAATACGAACACGACGCCCTGGGAGCCCTGGTAGTAACGGCTCCAGTACTTTTTGATGTTGTCGGCTCCTGTAAAGAGATGTGACCACTGTTAGCCTGTCATCCTCTGGAGCCTTCAGGTGCCTTCAGGTGCTATCGAGAAGATAAGCCTTTCCACCTGTGATTACAAATTATCAGTGCGATGTGTTCAAGTGCTTTTTGTTGTCAAGGTGAAATGAAAAATGGCTGAAACACAATTTATGCTGACCTGATACATGAGTAAAACAGAGTCGAATGAGTTAATTCATCTGATACAGCATTATTTACTTTTTTTTGCAAACTGTGTATGTTATTAATGTGTTCAATCATCAGGTAACAGCAGCCGAACATTAACAAAACCATTGTTTATCATTGGCCATGAATCCCTCGTTGCTCTCCACCTTGGTGAAAAGGTCAAAGGTTATTTTCAGCTCATGGATCAAATATTTTCCCAGTTCTCCAGTGGAAAATACCACGTGAAGGGGCATTCAAATACAATTTTTAAGTTTGTAACAAGTATTTACTATAATTCCGATAGCACTTGAGGCAGGTTAACTAGTTTGATTGTGTGCAATGTTTCTGCAAGTTTCCATGAAAACTGAAATCAGGATTGAGTGAAGAAGAATATTTTAATTTCTCTGCATTCTGACATGAAGGAGAGCTGAAATCATTTATCAATTAATCAACTTGAATTGATTTTTCAAAATTATTTGATTACTATTTTCCTGAATAGAGGCTTCATTTCCTTAGTTTCGTTGCTGCTAATAATTGGTTCTGCTGTTGTGTTTTACATGGACGCTTACTGTGATGCACATGATGCCAGGCAGAAATTGTCTAAAGTGTGGGAACGCTATAAAATGAAAATAAATAAATAGATGAATAAATAAAAATACAGGCCAATCCATCCACTGCTGTACAGAGGTCATTTATCACAAGAGGACGACAGTGAATTGGGCAGAAACGGAGGAACAGGGTGTGTAAAGAAAACAGAGTGTGCAATATTCCGGCGGAAGAAAAAGGGACACGCATCAGATCCTGTTCATTACAGAAAAGTTTTAAGAGCGTAGAACATTTATTCAACCATGTACAAATGTGCAAAATAGTTTAGAAATAAATACTTAAATTATGAAAATGTTAAAATAATAGGTGAAAATAATACTATTCTAGATACAATTACAATCAGGTCAAAGTTGATATTAGATGGAGATGACTAAGTAAAAAAGTTAGATTAAGTACAGCCCAGTAAGAATGTCTGTGATTGGTCCATGTGACGCACTTTTCCACCAATAGAAATGTGGTTTTATTTCCTTTCGTGCAAGCACTTCCATTAGAAGCCTCTTTTTACCGTCTGTAACTGCACCGAACACACATCAAACGTAATGATACTATAACTGAAAATGTTTTTATTGTGTCTCATAACTTTGGTTTTCCATGTGCTTTCAACATGATTGACTTCACAGTATTAGTTTGACATCTGTACTTTCTACACAAACTGAAACAGAGTTTCAGCGATGCTCTACCCTGCTGCCACCTCATCTTAAATCATGCATCGTCAGGACGCACCAACATGTCAAGGGACCGTCTAGCGTTAACGGACGATTGCTTCATTTTTGCCCAAAATAGATAGATTTAGCCAAAACTAGGCTGTGACAAGGTAAGAGAACGATATACTGATTATTAGCACGGCTTTGAGCAAACTGTACTCCGTTTATTTGGCCGTGTTTTTCAACGGGTGCATGATTCGCTGACAGTGGAGCATGACTTCAATGATGCAGCATTTACAAAAACACCCAGAAACACCCTGAGAACAGAGCCAACACAAAGTACTAATGTTAAAGCTAATGCTAATAAGTTAGTAAAACAAACATATTTAACAGTCACTAGTTATGTCATTAACTTTAGCTCAAGGAAAATTTCATGTTGCTGCATTACTTCAGTACATGTTTTCCTGGAACTGTTGGTCCAGGAACTGATAGAACATAAGCTGCTTCTCCTTCACGAACACTCAAACGATGCGCTTACACTAGGGTTGGGAATCATATTTGTAAGGCTGATACGATACACATCTCGATACAGCATCTACGATCCGATATATTAAAGATATGTGTGTGGCACCTGACGATACGATATGATACTATACACACCCAAATCACGATACAGAACGATTAAGCACATTCTGATTCAACACATTCATTCTGGTAAAAAAAAAAAAATAATGATATGAGTGAAATTCAATGAGCTGGATTATTTATTTATCAAAAAAGTCCATGACTTTTCACAAAGTGTCTTTTGTGCAGTTTCTGAACATGTGCCTCACATACAGTCAGTGAAAAAGTTAGGAGTCATTTCTCTACATGTTTCTCACACTTAGCTTCTTGCTCCCCCAACGAATCACTTCATAATGTAATGTATTTATAATGAAGATAAAACAGAAAAAGGTTCTGTCACTTTAAGAGACACCTGCGTAAGGTATTCTGGGATGCGCTGTTAGATATGTATGTGACTGTTTAAGGAAGTATCTCCGTATGTTGGGCAGTATTCAGTCCAGCTGATCTAGTTAAAGTACATGTTCATAAACCTGCTCGTCTCCTTCCTTCTGTCTGTCAGATTCACACACACTTTACAGTATTCATCCGCGGCGCTTGTGCCTCAGTGCATCCATGTACTGTCCTGTACAGTGTACACATCCGCCAAACTGCGGAGCACGTTAACGAGGGTCTGTAGAAAAGAAAAACTGTACCCAAAGAAAGAGAAACACTTTAAATGCAAGTAAAACTATGTTCTATTGAACTGATCAAATTTTATCGATACAAACCGATACGTATCAGATAATCTTCCCATCACACACACACACACACACACACACACACACACACACACACACACACACACGCACACAAAGTATACAGATATTTTTATATATCCTTTTGATTATGGAATAAAGGACAACTTGTTTTTCAGACATGTCTTTTTCCCATTTTTACAAGTTTTTCGTTTAGTCAAATGTTCCTTTAATTGAAGGAAATAACCAATAGCTGCAGCTCTAATGAAAACACTCATACTGAGGTAAAAGAGGAAAAAAAACTCAAACAAAATAAAAAAAACACTGCTGTAGAATTCCTCCTGAGGGTTTCAGCATTCTTGTTGTCGGGGGAAACCTGATGTCTGACACCTCCTCTTTGCTCTGTTTTCACACTTTGGAACCTCCTCTTCTAATGCGTAAGTTAAACTGGGGGCGACTGACGCCTCTGATGACCCACTGCTCTTCTGCTCCGTCATCCATCTTTACATACAGTCTCTTCCTGCTGGAGGAAGGCCAGCGCTGCAGGACGAGGAGGTGCTGTGCATTTTCTAATGTTGTTTTCTGTTTTCTTTCTACTGAAGCTTTAATCTGGGGAATAATTACAGAACACAGGAAAAAATGGAATAATCATAGTAAAGACTCAAAGTATTTCCCCTGGTTTTGCTTCAAACCAAAACCACCGTATTTGCTTTTTTTCATGTGGATTCCTCAGCAGCTCTACAAGAAATGAGAACACGCATGGCTGGAGTGTTTCTTTTCATAAATCCTAAAAAAACCAATACTCACTGGATTACCCAAATGGAGTCTATTCAGAATCATCCACACATGATTCATCATATACTTGTTTTTTGAACATCCTCAGACAACAGTTTAGTCAAAAGCAATTTTATCCATTAGTGCAAGAAATTGGAGGAAGATATCCAGTCACTACTTAAGGTGAATTCTTGCTTCTTTTTTTTTTGACAACAGATCCTATGAAACATTGTGCAGTTGAAGACTAAGTATCTGATGACAGACGCTGCTCAACGCCACAAACCGACACGGCCTCGTCACATCCTCCATGTTGTTCCTGCTCTTTTGCCACCGGTCGCCATCACACTCCTTTTGTTTTCTACTAGAACTTATTTGACTGAATTAAACATTAAGTGAGGAACCTACAAATTTCCAAAGCAACAGGAGATGAGCATTAAAACTGGAAAGAGAGCTTTTAGATGTTATTACTTAAAACATGCAAAAGTAGGGAAATATGGGGGTTTTTGTACGAGAAAAAATACATGAAAATGTTTTTTTCATTTCCTCATAGTGAAACAGTACTTTTATCCAGTCCAACTGAATGGTTTTTGTGTGTTGTTGAAGAATATGTTACTAAATCATTTTGAGTCTTTTGTTGGGTTTTTTGTTGCTAGTTGTGGTTTTTTTTATTGATTCCTCTTGTGTATGTTTGGCTTGGATACCAGTTAAATTATATGAAAACACAAATTGGATAAATTCTGAATTGAGTAGTGTTTTTCCTTCCTCGGTTGCAGCGTGGATGAACTTCCATTCAATATAAGAAACTATTTATGAAAATGTCATAATGTAAAGGTACACGGTTCAGTACAGATCTGTTGGAAGAACATGGACATACTTGGAGAGGATGTACTTTTCTGGTCAACGGGCTCCTCCTCCGTTTGGCGAGGCGACTTCCTCTGAAAACTGGTGAACTGTTGTTTTGTTATTGTTGCTCATAGTAAGAGATTTGCCAAGAAGTGACGAACTGTGAGGCTGGCAAATGTTTAAACATCACGACATGCTCTCTGTGACATTTAGCTCC
>JAPTYQ010000030.1:10526472-10539182 GCA_029814465.1 Ostorhinchus cyanosoma | reverse complement strand
AATCAACATATTTGAACTATTAAGGCCCCCTCAGCAGCAGGCGCAGACACCCCCCCCCCCCACACACACACACACACACACAAACACTAACAGTTACAAGCAGCACACTGGGGAATTACTTTATATTTAGCCTCTACTCGTTAAAGTGCACAATGACTGCATCTAAAACGGGACTTCTGCAACAGTTCAGTGCTGACAAAGCCAGGGGAGGGAAGAGGAATGTCTGTCTGTGAGGAATAGTATTGCATATATGGAAAGCAGAGCGTCGACTACCAGGAGAGAGTGATGTTCTGGCCCTAAAGCCTCCTCTTCTGGACATACTTAACACCAGCCTCCCACTTGACTAGAAGAAAGAAGCTGAGCACTGGCTGGAGAGATACAGCACAGCATTACTGGCATGAGCGCTGAGACTCTGGAAGACATACCAAAGACATGCTTCCCCCTATTGGAGAGCTGTAATACCTCAATAATATCCTCTATTTGGGATTTTAATCCAGAGAACAACATGTTCCTGAAGGATTAGGAGCTTTTCAGGAGCTTGGAATGCTTTCAATAATGTGTGAGTGATAGAAGATGGGGTGATTTTGTGTTGGAGTGCATTTTTTATTTCAGAAAATGTGCCACTAGGGCAGGGGTGTCAAACACTAGGGCCCACGGGCCAAAAACAGCCCACCACAGGGTCCAATCTGGCTCATGGGATGAATTTGTAAAATGCAGATATTAACGATAGAAAAAGAACGAAAGATATAAACGATCAAGGACGTGAAACTTATTTTAGATTAGGGTACACACGGACCAGTAAAATACTATCAAGAATGACAATTCCAAGTTTGTGTGAAAACCGAGAAATTACATGAAGAAAATGTTGACATTGATAAACTATTCTTACACAAAAAATATGAATTAATCTAAACAACAATGAACAACCTGACATTTGTGAAGAAGAAGTGCAATTGTATCAAAATTATAATAAACTAGCGTGTTAACTCGTGGGGAATCTAAGGACTGAAGTTAGTAAATGTGTCATTTCTGTTTTTAACTTCATTTCCCATCATGCAGCGTGATACTGCGCTTCCCGTCAACCGTCATAGGCAATGCAATGTGATTGTAAGGCTATTGTTTTCCAAAAATGACTAATATCTCCCAAAATACTGGTCCTATCAACTTGCCGAGATATTTAATGTGGAGATGGGACTGTTCCTCAACTGTAGGAACCAAACTGGCCAGTTAAAAACATCTGTGCAGATACACACACACACACACACACACACACACACACACACACACACGATTCCAGACCTTCCAGTATAATGATATAGATGTGTGTATTTGTAGATCCACTGTGATCTGTAATTTGTAATGTTTATGTGTAAATGAGAAATTGAACAATAATATTGTTGCACTTTTAGTTTTTTGCACTAAATGAGGAAAAAAAAAATTATTTCTGGGTTATTCAGTTATTTTTTTCCTGGTCTGACCCACTGTAGATCACATTGGTTTGAATGTGGAACCTGAATTGCACTGGGTCGTTGGTACCTGTGGTGGGGACGATGCCATCGCTGCCCTCGCTGCAGAGGCGTGACAGCAGGCTGGTCTTTCCGGCACCTGTCAGGCCGATGCACACCACATCGTACTCTGGTCTTGGCGGCGGCGGTCCTTTACAGCACAGGGCGCGGAAACACTGAAAGGAAACAAAACCAGACAATGAAGCATGAGAAGTGATTAAGAAAGGAAATCACAGATAATCCCAAAGTGAAAACACGTGTGCGTAGAGCGTACAGAAAACACAGGGCTGGGCATCACCCAAACATATTCAACACAGACACCTTGGCTTTGACGCTGGTCCCTTTTGTGTGTTTCATAATTCAAACCCGCAAAAAATATACAATAAAATAACACCCCAAGCGTTTCCCTCAGCCTTCCCATCGATACTGGTCATGCAAATTTTTTTTTTCTAAACTCATTTCAACAAAAATAGAACTGTTTTACATTTCATGGTGTGACATTTTCGAGGCTGGCAGATTTATCAAGGGTTATATTAGGTTTGGGCGATATGGCAAAAATATCATATCACAATTCTTTAAAAATAAAGTCACAATATTATCAAGATTCTTTACTTTGATCTTTGAGACTAATTTGCGAAGTTTCTAACAGTGCAACCAAACAATTTCCCTGTGTAAAACATAGCCCTAAAGAAAAAAACCCAGACAATTTAGCTCAAAGAACCTTCCAGAACTTTTTTAATTTAGCTAAGTAGTTTGTGCAAGAACATAAACATACTAAAATGTAAACAACAGTCTGATTAAGTGCACTCTTCCAACATAAGACTAAACTGCACTTGGCAGCTTTCAAAAAACAGGAAAAGTAAAAGAAAAAGATGATAATCTGGCCATATTGGAAATGAGTAGGAATTGAAATCGATAAAAATTTAACGATTCCGACTCCATTATGGATTTTGCTTACTGATCCGATTCCTTACAGACATGTTTGCATCCACTGTCTTTTATATTTCCGTCTCTGCACAGAAAATATAACATATACAGTATGCACAAATAATAATAACTGATGTGAAACTGAAACTTAAGACACTTTATTAATTCCTGTATATCTCCCACTGTTGGGCACCTTATTCCCACCCCCCCAGAACTGGGCTTGGATGACGCCTTGGTGTTCGCTCTGCCGCTAGATTCACAAGCGTCGCTAAATAGCGTTACAAACATGTGACAATTCTGCATATTAATTGCATGCTGTGCAGACAAATGTTTGAGCATATTGGAGGGATTTCCCCTTTTCGAAGAAATAGAAGCTTTCTAAGTGTCACCAGTGGCCCTGGTGTCATCGTTCCATGTGAAATATAGTCCAACTTTGGAGCGTTTCTACCTTGACGCCATGTTGGCTACATTCTGAACTAACACAATGCAGTATATGTGATGTCATTGCACATGCACAATGAAGATGGAATCAATTTATCGAGTCCAATTTATCGAGTTAACAGAATCGTTAAGCAGGCAGGAAAATGATTCCAAGGAATTGAGCTACTGGGAACCGGTTCTCAAAAAGAACTGGTTCTCGTTTCCCATCCCTACAAATGACCCATTTCTAGTTATAAAAAATGAGAAAGCAACAACATTGAAAAGCCAAGAATTAAATACCACAATAATAAATGACTGAGCATAACTGAACACCAAATGGAGGCCAATTAATAAATACATGTGGCACAGCTAAACTAATATTAAAATATAGATTCCATGTCCTTTTTTAATTTGAACATTTGAGCAAGTCATCAGCCACATAAAGAGCAAAGTTCCACTGATACAGACATAAAACATGTGATCTGCACCCATCAGCTGGTCGGCCTCTGGTTCAGGTTCCACTCACATTCATTTTAAACCATCATGGGTTGTTCAGAGCAAATGAAGTTTGGTTGTAATGATTATTTATAGTATGTCAGAGCAAAAAGTCTTCAGTCCATCTGCCTTAATCTGCACAACAAAACCAAACCAAACCAAACCAAACCAAACCAAACCAAACCAAACCAAACCAAACCAAACCAAACCACTGTGCAGTAATCCAGATTTTCAAGATTCCACATTCCTTTAAGAGTCACTGTAAACACACAGAGCACATACAGCGACATTCTAATGCACTTTACAGAAAAAAGGAAATATATCAAGCAATATATTGAAATAGTATGACAGCCCCCCCCCCCCACACACACACACACACACACACACACACACACACACCTCCCATTCAGTCAAGTTACACACACACATTCATATCTAGTTAAGGTGCAGAGGACAGTGAGTCAAACACAGTGATTATTGCATGTGTTTGATTTTTCATTATTGCTAATTATTACATGTGGTTGATTATTGCAGAGTTTAGTGTAATAAGTGGTTTTATACAGATGCTTTGGCAGAGTTTTAGGGCCAGATCAGATATCTTTTCTCAAATAGGCTACATTTTTAGCTTATGAACCCTATTTTATGGAACTGTTTACAAAATGTCAGTATCACTTATGGAAAAAAAGATATAACTGATTATGTAAAGTTATACTTCTGTCATTTATGTAAATGCACTATTAACTTTAATCATATTTTTTCTTGCTTGTATCAGTAATATTTTAAGTCTGTGAATCTGTAGGAACTAATTATTCAATAGTACAAGAATATAGAAAGATTATGTCCAATCCAATTATTTGTCAAATATGCTCTGCTATTACCTGTATATATCACTGCAGGTGTAATATGTATGTTAAATAAAAGTTTATTAGCATTTTTGTAGTATTTTAAGTTCCAAAATCTTTTATTCTGATACTGAACAAAGGTACAAACTGCTGTGCCCGTGTCACAACATATGTGTTCATAAACACTTAAAATTTAAATATTTTTATCTAATATTGATCATAATTGTAGTTTAACATCAGAGCAAAAGCCTTACATTTCATTTAGGATCAGTTTCTTATGTTTTATACATTTGTGTAAAGTGAAAAAAAAATGTTCATTTTGAGTCGTTGTGTCACGCAGCAGTAATTTAAGTATTTTTTTACCCCAAAATGTCATTTCTGTAAATTGTAACATGTGTCATGTGAAAGTACTTACTGAGGCCTATTCATGCATGTATTAAACCTGGAGATCAGTTCTTTAGTTTAAACACAGACACTTTGAACAGGAAATGTGTCACCGCTTGATCTGGTCCATTAATAAAACCAACATTAGATTTCTCAAATGTTATTATGAGACGTATTTAAGTGTTATAAACATATTTCCAGTTCATGATGTTACATTAAACAGCCAAATTATCTCTGGCATTATTAGATATTACTCCATTCTGTTTGACTCACTGCAACCAGTGACATTTATGAAATTAGGTATTGAAAGATGAAGCATGTTTCAATTCCCAAGGACAGGGGTTCCAAAGTGGGGTACTTGGAAGAAGCCCAGGGGGTACTTGAATTATTTGAAAAATACATTAAATAATTCATCATGTACTGAATACAAAATAAATAACGAGAATTAACACTGAAATAAAAACACAATAAATACATTCATATAATAGTTTTATTGTCAATCAGAATGTTTTAGCTTTGGTAACATTTTAAGGTCATTGCTATATTAGATTATTTAAAATGAGTTTATTTGAGTAGCTAAGTAATTATTTTTTGTTGATGAAAGTTTCATTTATTAATGAATCACCAATTTATTTATTATTCTTATCAATGAAAGGGGACACTTTTCAGTTTATATTTCTCACACAAAATTTTAAATTGAATTTTTTTGTTTTATTTTTTATTCTTTAATATGTTACAAATAAATATATGTTGTTTGTTTACAAAGTTGTGTGAATATAAACAGACACCTTTGGCACCGGAACACATTTTTTTCAATCAAAAATGCTGAAGCAGGAGTTGGGGGTACTTGGCTAATATAGTATATTTCAGGGGGTACCCTAACCCTGGGTTAGCTCGAGCCATGTGGTGGTTTCCAGCTCTGCAGAAAGACTCTCATAAACAGTACAGTCGTCTTCATGTGATAAAGCACAACATCCCACCAAATGTCCAAAAACGGGCCTGGTCTCTGAAACAGCTGCACACTTGTCAGTTGAAATAGGTTGAGTGCACTGTTGGGCAGCGTTTTACCAGAAGAAATAAACAGTGACAACGGATAAAACCCCTAGACATTTTTATTCTTATGATTTAATACGATCATGTCGTAAGGTATAGAGACTCAAAGTGGAAAAAATGTGAAAGTGGAAATGTAAAATCCATGCATTTCTGTGCTAGTAGAACATGTTTTTGTTAGTGTGTCGACTGTGTGTGATTGGGCCCTTATGGCGGCCAGAGGCAGACCTGTCACTCCATGAATCATGGGCCTGGGACCGAGGGCCTGCTGTGAGACATTAGGGGCCAAATGCAGTGTGAACCGTGAATGAGATCTTTAAAGTTGTGTAGAGAGAGAGCAGTATCCAAAACTAGAGAGATCTTTTTTATTAGCAAGACAGGAACCACTCTGGACAAGGCAGGGCACACACACACACACACACACACACACACACACACACACACACACACACACACACACACGCTATCTGTGCTATCACATTTCAGGTGGAAGGACATCAACATGAGATTGCTTACAGCTCTTGTCAGGGGACGACCCTGTTAAACACACAGCTACTCTGTTCAATCAATGACTCTGAAAGGAAGATAAACACACACACACGAGAACATCAACTGCATCTGTGCACGCATTCTTTATCTGTGCTCAGGCAAACCATTAAAAAATACACCTTGGGAAGCAAATATTCGGCCTCAGTTTTGACAGGTCTCCATTCAACGCCGCGCTCATCGTCTCCAGGTGAACGGCGTTTGTTCGGGCAGTGGATGGGAACGGGGGGCAGCGTCAGAGCCCCAGACATCAGTGACCACCAGGGTCAGTTTTCAGTGCCATGCCAAAACAGAGCTGCCATTTGATGGAGATGTGGGGAATCTGCTTCAACAGAACCAGACGGCGGCGGAGCAACCCGACCCCCCCGACTCCTCTGTGAACCCTCCAGTCTGCTCAAACAGGAAACATTCTCCTCTTCCACAAAAACGCCAAGATCAGAAACACACGCGTGTCAGATGAGGGAGGCACATGTAAAAACTTGGTTTGATGAGGTCATTTCTATTCTCTTCTCTGCCCTCGCCTCCTCTTTGTACCCCACCCCCGCCCCACCCCCACCCATTTACCCTGCAGCAACATGTACAGAGTTCTGAAGGAGCAGAAATGGGCTGCTCAGCTGTCAATCGTCTGAGCTGACAGTCGAGATTTCAGACAGAGGATGAAGAGGAATGGAGCGATGAAGTTGTTACAATTTGGAAACTGTGATTAGAAAAAAAGCGGCAGCGTACATGATGGCAGAGGCGTTGGGTGTTCTGTGTACAGTGCACATTTCCCAGCAGTGAAAGCAGCTCCTGGGGCCTGACCCCGGGGTCCCCGACCCTGGGGTCCCCGGGCCCACAGTGGCCCCTGTGAGAGCAAAGACAGGAGGCTCGCACCTTTGGCCCTCTTTGACAGGATAAGATTGACGAGGGAAGCTCGACCAAAAGGCGGGAGAAAAATAAATATGTCCACAGGCTTCTGCTCACGTCCACACACACAGTCTGTCAGCTCCGTCTTCAACACATTTGGATCCAACTTACTAACTTCTACCAACTGAACACGGAACTAACATACAACTGTGTGTTGATCCTGGCGTCATGCGCATCACAATAAGCATCCGTGTGAAAAACATCAGTGGAACCAATGTTTAACAGCAGAGAAATTAAGGAACTGAAGCTTCAATTCAGGAAAATTGTCAAGAATTTTTTTAATCAATTTGAGTTGCTTAATCATTTCAGCGCTACAGTGCAGAATAAATCTTACATTTTCATTTTATAGGTCTGTTAGATGCTGTGCACTGTTTTTTCTAGTCTTTTCCTTCTTTTTGACTTTGTGATAGATATTTTTCCTAGTTGCCTGTGTTTTTCTAGGTTAATTACTTTTGTCCTTTTAAAGTATTTCTTCTCTTTTGATATGCTTAAGCTCAATTAGTTTGGTGCTACATAAGTGGAGCACTTGTGGGGTCTCCCTCTGCATCCTCAGCCGTTCCAGCGTTCAGTTTGGGGAGCGCGCACGTCCAGGCGCGCCTCCACTCTGTTCTGCTTACCTCATGCCTACTGATTACCTTTTTCTTTTTGTCTGGCCAGGTGGATCCAGACGTACTGTTTTCACTTTCCTTTTCATTATGGCTCATTTCGTGGTTTGTTTTTTGGGCAGGGTAGCGGTGCGCTGGCAGCTTCTACAGCCCAGTATAAGGTTGGTCTGTCCAGCGCACCGTCTTTACGTTTATTTGGCCGGTCCACTCTGGTCTTTTCTTTTATTACTTTGGGCACAGGGTTTTAAAGGGTTTGTTCTAGTTATTTAAAAGCTTATTCCAACAAAGAAAAGAAGTTAAAAATGACAAAGAACGAAACAATAGAAATATAATAATATGTCAAATATAAAAAAATAAAAAGATGTTCTTCGGGTCGTAACAATGTTCTTGACATTTTTATACACTGAAAACATAAGACATTAACGTACAATGTCTATTTCAGCTTAGGTTTTGTTTTAACACCCTGTCACTTTTCCACTCGAAGTGAGTTTACACCATAAAAAATATGCACGGCAACTTGGAGTTGTCTAACTAATATCAGTAAATAAAAAGTGTAAAAGCTGTTCATGTGAGTATCCACTGAATCACAATATATACTGATTAACAGCGGTACCTGAACTGTCCTCCTTCAATAACGCTGTGTTCCATTTAGCTCAAAGGAGGAAGGGGCTCCGGTCCATATCTCCAACTGAGAACATTTCACCTTCCTACTTCAAATGTGATGCACCATAATATAGATTTAACACAGACTGAGAACCACAGTAAATGCAAATGATAGTGAGAGTATTTTACCAACCTACTTGAACTAAAAGGATTGTCTTCAATAAAATTTCTGCATTTCACCCATTCATCCAAAGGGCCATAACTGGACCTTTTGGTGGGCTGGATTTGGCCCCCAGGCCGCATGTTTGAGACCTCTGGTTTAGATACTATGAACTGTGTTCCTTCAATGCAACCAAATAACTTCCAGGATAATCAGATATTTATGGAGTCACACTGACTCCGTTCATAGTGAAAGGCAGCCCTTGGAGTCCAGGTGTTTTTCAATACTCAGTAGGAGCTCTACTTTTCAGAGGGGGCTATAAGTGTTGAAGCTCACGTACCTTGTCTTCTGTCTCTATATCTCTATAAACCATCTCCATTAGGCATCCAAACGAGCAGCTGAGAGTCAAATGGGAAATTACATCCAGCACAAACAGGCTCAGGATTCATAGCTGTTATTTAAATAATCTACAGAACAGTCACATGATAACAGCAGCGTTATATGACATACGTTGTACACATTTAGACGTCTGTTAATGCGTACCTCCTTGTTTATCAAGTCTACTATTAACCTACTATGAAGCCAAAACACTCTCCATATAAGTCTGCCGTTCGTAGACATTATTGATTAGCTGCCTCTTACAGTATTGGACAACTTTTAATGGTGCTTCCCTGCCGAGACGTTACCTCACTGTTGTTGTAAAAGCTGATTAGGCAGACTTTATGTAAATGAGAAACTTTGCTGAATATAAATATGGCTGAAGACAGAGCCAAGCTGTATATTTTACAGATGAAATGAACTCCTTACATGATGCATGACTGAAAGAAGGGGGAAAAAACAGCCCCCAGCCCTCAATTTGAAAAAGATGTCAAAAGATTTAATGGGTGACATAACTGGGCCTCCTGGCAGCAGACCAGAGCTAAAACACACAGGAGCAGGAGCTGAAGACACAGGAGCACGCTGGCCTCACAGTAGATGTGTAACAGCAGCTTCATAATATTCAACACTGAGCACAAGACGACACCATTAACCCATGAAGGCCCAAACAGCCGCCATCCAACACAACGGTCTACTGTTGCAAACGGTTTGAGACCTGTCGATCCACTCATTCGGTCAATGCATGTAAATAATTGGTGTAAAATACAGTTTGTCGTCTTTTTGTGGTCATCAGATATGACCCATTTGGACGTTCAGATGCTCCTTAGTTACCGTGGAAACACTGTCGTCTTCTCCAACATTGATTCACCAGTAAAACCCATGGAGTTGGATCAATGACAGTGGATGGACACCCTGGGTTTATGATTAGTTCATGATATTTAACTGAAAAAGTCACCTCTTCAGTTTTCTCTGTTTTTTATATGATATCCCTCAACTTTACTTTATGAACATCTGCATGACCAGTAAATTAAAGACAGGAAAATACATGATTTTCACAGAAAACAAGTAAAATGCAGAGGATAACTTTACAATAAATGGTGATAAATCACTTAGGAAAGATTAAATATAGAGAAAAATTCATTTGGAAGCTGCCATAAAAATAGCACTGGATCCCTATGGGTTAAATCCACCTATAATTAGTCCCTTGTCTTACAGTAACATCACTGAAACAGGAAAAATACTGCGACTCTAACCGGCAGCAGTAACCTGGAGCCTTGCTGACCTCAGGTGACCGTCTGAGATAGGCCACGTTCACACACATTATGCAAAACAACGCTTTTACAGTCTATGAGATGGAAAACAGCCACAAAACGGGGTTCCAGGAGTCGGTCAGAGTTGAAAAAGCGTGCACTCGTTCTTTCAGGCAACAAGTCATTACCAGCCCACGGTGCACATTCACCTGACATGGTCGGACAGAACAGGAGCCAGACTCTTTTTAGAAAACCACTCTGTATTTTTAGAGGTAATAAATGTGGGTTAGAGGGAAGCCACTACTGCCGCAGCCGACTAGTTCATGTTTCACTCTGGTACTCCACTGCCCAGACACCGGGACAAGGAAATGGCCAGTGGCATGACACCAGGTTCCAAATACAGACAAACAAGGCTCCAGTTTCTATGCATCGTTTTTTTTTTCCCTTTACTTTGGTTGTCCAATAACTCCTCAACACTGGGATCACAGCATATGGTCTATAAAGCCATATGATGCATATTTACTTCTATGAAACTGGGTACATTTTGGTATCTGGCACTTTTCCAGCTTTTTTAGACCCCATAATAAAAGAGAAATTTGAACATGTTTCCCCCCCAGACTCTACCTGAGGATGACCTCAGAGAAATGCAAAAAAATTAAAAAATTATACACTATATTATAAATTCCAAAATTAATGAATTTTTAATAAAACATTGGGGTCAAAAATAGGACCAAAATTGGGACAGTTAAATGTACTTAAGTGTCAGTGCATTAAATCTGGAACACATGGCTGCAAATGGTTTTATATAGACTATAAGTAAAGACACTGTGTTAAATTTGAAGATCCTAGTGGTTTTTCTAACCCAGACATGTGGGTTTCCATGAATCTCAGTCTTATTCCAGGTTTTGTATATAACCCATCATGTCCACTTGCTTTACATGCAGAACCTGCCCAATTACACACAAATACATCACAAATGATTTCACAACAGTGGTCATTTTTGTGCAACACTCTGCCTTACATATTTAGTTCAATTCCCAAAATGTACCTGTGAGAGAATAATGAGATACTGTATTAAAAAAAAATAGTAGCGTGTAATTTTCATGTCCTTTTGACCGTGTTACATGTGGATTTGTGTATTAAATATAATGTAAAATAATATAAACACGTGTTTTATCTGAAAAATAGTTTCTCTTTTATCTCAGTACTTATTTTTCAAATAGACCCAAAGTGCTTCCAAACTTACTTCATAACATTAGGCTACATCTGGTTTGAATTTTTAGCCCCATGTCCTGTTTTTAGGACCAGTTCATAGAAGCACCCATATTCTGTTTAATCTGTAAGAACGCACATGAGCTGTATATGGTGTACAGCAGGAGTAACAGAACTATAGTAATAATTACTGTATGTATTAGAGATAGACTGATAGTGGATTTTTTAATAGCTGATATAAACAACATTTATAAAGTTCCCAAAGTGCTTTAACAGATTAACCCAAGATACAAGCTAATATAAAAACAGAAACCAAAACTGTAAAGCCAAACAAACACAAAATGAAGATCAAACATGAAAACACAGGATGTAAAAATAGATCAAAATAAAACACAACAAATGAACCACAGTGTAGGATGTCAGTAGAAAAATATTTCTTAAAAAAACAGCAAAAAGATGAAAAGATGCTAAATAAAAAATACAAAGAGGTCAAATCAGCTAAAACCCCCCCACACAGTTGAGCATCATCATCATCATCCATCTGCACTACTGGACACTAGATAGTCAGATGGTGTGTGTGTGTGTGTGTGTGTGCGTGCGTGCGTGCGTGCGTGTAACAGCATTAACCCTGGTAGTGACTGTCATCATTACAACAGCATACAAATAGCATGCACATGAATAGTGGCGTGTTGTGGAGCCTGTAATCATCAATTATCTTAATGGAAACAACACTCTGGAAATTCACCAAAACCTTTGGTTTAAGGGGAGGAAGTGCTGTGAGATTCAGTCACATTAAATCTTTCTCATATGTTCTACTGTGCAGAACAAAAAGGTGTAAATCTGTAAACTATGGAAAAAGGGTGTTGGTTTCCACCTCATGACTGATATCCACCCCAAGTCCTACATTCATCATGTCACGCACGGAGCTAGTTTTTCCAAATTTACTCTAAACATTCACACAAACCCTGTGCACTTGCAACAAATGCCAACACAGAGGGTCATGTCCTATCACAACACGCCTGTGGCACAGCGTGCTTCCTCTTGCTAGGTAGGTTACACATCAGCTGATATATGTGAACTGTTTGCTCTGCGCCTAGCGATGGTGCTAATGAGTGGAATAATGCCTGTTAAAAACTGACAACAGTGGAAGCAGCAAAAAAGAAAAGGGAGAGGATATGTGAGCTGTGGACCTCAGACATAGGACATGGACGGGCGAGCAGAGCATTTTTATTTATCCAGACCCAGTGTCGGGACAACACTTGTGTGCAGGACTCACTCCTGACCTTTGGAAATGACAGTCCTTTATATGGGTGTCCCGACGGAGGAGCAGCGCTAACAGATACGTGTGTAATACATACCAGCAACAGTCATAACACAGGGGGAAGCAGAGGGAGGGCACGCAGTGGGGTAGGAAGCTGGGGGAGGGG
>JAPTYQ010000030.1:10498167-10508234 GCA_029814465.1 Ostorhinchus cyanosoma | reverse complement strand
AAAGAAACAGAAAAAAAGTGAGTGAAATTCTCTTTTTGTATAATATGAAGGTTTCACAAATAAGAAATTGTGTTTAAAATACTAGCATCTTTGGGATGATATTGTCCATATTTGAGCACTCAACAAATATAGTCGTTTCAGAACTCGTCCAAATTCTAGAAGAGGCAAAGAAACAATAACACTTTTGCTTTTTAATGTTTTTATGAATAAATGTTTCACAAATTTGGGATTTGGGATAATCCAATCTGGATTTAACTAGTAGATTTAGAGCAGTTTTTGATATCGACCAGGTTCATTGTGGTGTAACTGTGGGAAGAAATGTTTATATTCCAAACAAACAAAAAAATACATACATTGCCATTTAGGAAAGTTTTTATTTTTTAGCTTTTTTATTTATTTTGTGAAATTATTCTTATGCTGTTTTATTGTACCCATTTTATGTCCACCACTTTGTGATTTTTATCTGTGAAAAGGGCTTTATAAATAAACTTTACTGACTTACTTTATGTTTCTGTATTTGCAAAAGGGCGATAAAAGTTTTACATATTTGAAAGGAGCTTGTTGATAGTTTTATCAAAAATGTTCATCGTGCTTTTACAGCATTAAATGGCAGAAAAAATGACAGGAAACCAGTGGCTCAGTGCAGTTTCTTTTAACTTCCTCTCAACTACCAAATGAAAAACCTGCAAGTTAGAAGATAAGAATCAGCATCTGTTTATCAACTTCCCTGAACCTACTTTTTTTTTTTTTTTTTTTAAACTAAACATCCCTCCAGATGTTTTATTTTATAGGTCAGCCAGGGTAGGTATATGGTAACCACAGGATGAGAAGGTGTGTTCCATAAGAAAACCCCTGAGCATGTGACAGATACATAAACACACCTGATGAACGGAATGGCCATGAAAAATCTGTTGGGGGCAAGTCCGAGTTTGGACTTTGGGGTCATGTCGTTTCTGTGACACGGCAGCTTCTCAATCGGGAACCATTCAATGTTCTGGAAGAAAAGCAGGAGAACACGATGACACACACGGTTCTGACGTTACACAAAGCCTCTAATCAGTCTGAGAAGCAGAGAAAGACAAACACACCCTGATCTCTTTCCTTGTCTTGGGGTTGAACTTGGTGTCTTTCGATACTCCTGGGATGATGTAGAGTCGCACCAGCTGATCAGTGATTTTTTGCTCTATGTACATGTCTTTGCAGATGCGATTCTTGATATCGAAGCTGGTCTCCTCTAAAACCTGCAAAACACACAGGATTAGTATCAGTTCAGAGGAAGGAAAAAGACAAAAGCTGAAGAATCAGGTCGATCGGCTCCTATTCCCCCCAAAAATGTTGACACTGAAATGAATATCCAAGTCAAAGGAGGAAATATTGAAATAAATCTGGATCATTAAACATCAAACTCTCTCTCTTATCAAACTGAGGTAGTATTTTTCACCAAAAGTAAATAAGTATCGACTCCAATTCGGTCAATAGTGTCTAAAATTACCTAAATACAAACTTATCTGTCAGTCTCTAAAATAAATGAAAGGATAAACTGGGTTCATACGCATACACTACCTTAACACAAGCCTAAATTCAAGCACTTTTAAGGATCATTTGCTAATTTTTCCAGCACATCACCTTATCACTGGGGTCAAATACATATCTACAGGAATACATATACTCATGACTATTATTTTTTTTCACTTTTTATCACAACGATGTACGTTGTATTATGTTATAACCACATATAATTCAAGCACTTAAACTAAAATTCAAGCACTTTTCAGACTTTGAAAACACAACATTAAAATTCAAGCATTTTCAAGGATTTCAAGCACCCATACAAACCCTGTTATGAAATATAGTTATGAAATCATTTAAAAGGGTAAATCATTCCCAGTTCCTGAGCGTGTGTCTACCAGCTGACTGCACCGGTCCTGAGCCGGGTCTGGGATGAACTCCTCTCACTTTGACAGGTTGTGGTTTTCACTCCATCTTTCGGAGCTTATCATCATTTGAGAGAAGCTCAAACTCCTTTCCAGTCCATGAAGAAACCATTTAAAATAATACACATCTTTCTTTTATTTGGCACTTACATGCAAATGATTCCTGTTCAGAAATTCCCTGTTCTGTGTCACATTCCCTCTCCTACATGTTTGTTTGTGTTTCCATTGTGCTCATGTCTTGCCTGAGTCCATGTGGACCCAAAACAGATGAAATGAAGAGTATGATTTGTGACACAATAATGTAAATGATTTTTTTTTTTAAAGGCATATTTTATTCTGCTCCAGTATATGCCATCATGTCGTACAGCCCTATTCGGTTTCCTCTCCCCTGCAAATGCCCAGGTCCTCTGGTCTGTTTGTATTCACACTACATTCATCTAAAATATAACTGCAGTCAGATACAGTAGACAGGGTGGCGGATACACAAAATGAGTCAACTAAGTCACATAAATATGAATGTTGGCCATTAGGACACAATTATGCAAACACTCATACTGAATTTGCCCCTGGTAAATCACAAAATAAACAAATACTTAAAAGGCAGCGCAGATTAACACCATGTGAGACTGCTCCACAGCTTGCTCTGATCTAGAAACTTGAGACAAGGGCTCCAAATTATTAACAAAATCAGACTTTACCGGAAGAAGAGATGGACCCCAGACCAATAGGAGAGCTGCGCACGCACGCACACACACACATGGACAGCGCCGGAGCCAAGGCTGATGGACAGATGTTGTGCGTATGGCAGGATTGCGCAAAGGAACTTTCATAAACGGCTGAGCACAGAGGGAAACATTTACTTAGTCAAAGACAGGAAAGAACAGGCAGAGGCCAACTGCGCCATGATCCATCACAGGCCTACCTATGACATTGCACAGTGCAATCTGATGCAGAGGTAGCCCGAGCTCTTCCTGAGGCCGGCCTCCCCAGAGAGAGCGTGGCGAGCATCCTGCATGACCCGGGTTTTGAAAGGGACGGGGGGAAAACCTCCGCATGTCACAAAACACTACAGAAATCCACAGAAACCAAGGCTTAAAGAAACCACCCAGTGTTACCCTTCTATAGAGAGACGTGGAGGACAATGTGGTTCTAATTCAGAAAATGTTGGGGTTGATTTCAGACTGCGAATCTGCATTGATCTTAGACGGTGTTGAACCTTGAAGACGTCAAGATATCAAGGGCTCGTCGTCTCTCTTCGACTTCCCCGCTTCTTTGTGGCGTCCCCGTGTAAAGTTCACGCACGAGTTAATACGACAACAGGAACACAACAGTGAACCATCTACAGGTTAATGGTTTTAATGGCGTCAGCTCAAATACCTCGAGTGTGTAATCATTGGTGACGCGGAGGGATTTGAATCACTTGGTGTGTTTTTGGACCCTTTTCACTTATTTTTTATAAGAGTGAAAACGACTGCAAATAATAAACAAGCTCAAGTAAAGACAGCCATCTTTCATCAGACAAAAATCACTGAAATTGTGTTCTGCTTTGATGCGGTTTTTGGATGCCATTACACATTGCCTTAAATACCACAAAAATTTGCCACTTTCAGTTTGCCCTTTACAGGCCAGAGGTTTTCCATATATGTTCTCATGACTGTGCCGTTAAATGACTCTTAAAACAAACCACAGTGAGCCAGTGATGTAAAGGATTTAACAAAAGACATAAGGACTTTCCTTCACTTTGTTAAATGCCCTCTGTTGACCCCGTGAATATAATGGTAGATGAATGGCTCTGCATGGTACACATTAAACCTCGTGACCCACATTCATCTAATATCAGTGCAACACCCGCATATTCAGATGAACACAGCTGAAGTCACGACCGCCTTGCTGCCGCTGAAACTCTGTAGTGGATCTGCGGTGGATTTGATGAGCCGGTCTGTGATTACATGGCTCCACCCAGAGGACACATCAGTGAATTTTATAGCCTGAAACCTGCTGCTCAAGTGCCTCTGCGTCGTGTTTAAACAAACCTGTAAAGTAACGCTTAGACCTAGTTTTGAGCACATTTGCTGTTTAATCCTCAAAGACTCAAACGGCCACTGGCAAACTGAAGCATCTGCTGACATAAACGGTTTAATAACTTCAGAACTACTAAAGCCGAGTCCATTTTTCTTCAGTTTTCTCTGTTCTGATATTGTTTAAGTGCGTACAGTGGCCAACATGATTCTGTGCCTTTGTAACAGATTTGTGAAATGGGACTGGTAGGTTTCTAACATCCTTTTTGGACACCACAAAGGCAAGAAAAATGGTAAAAAAAAAATAAAATAAAAAAAGAACCCAGGAAACATTAGATCGGATCTGACATTTCTAGTATTACCTTATACAGTATCTGAATGAAGGTGTGACTTTGGCTCTACTGTAGACACTTCTGTGATATCACATCTACAAACACTGAACTAATACACACACATACCAGTCTAAAGTTTGGACTGACCCTCTCATTTAAACGGCATGATGGACCTCAGACGGCCAACAAGTGCTAAGCATCATGGGAGCCCCTTCAAGACTGTAGGAAAACATTTCAGGTGACTACCTCATGAAGCTCCTCCAGAGAATGACAAGAACATACAAAGCAGAAATAAAAGCAAAGGGCGGCTATTTTGAAAAATATAAAATATAAAACATGCTTTGAGGTATGTCACACTGTTTTTTAACTACATAGTTCCATATATGTTCATTCATAGTTTTGATGCCTTCATTGAGAATCTCCAACGTACAGTCGCAGGAAAAATTAATAGACCATCAAAAGTATTCAAAAACAATGGTGAAGCAATCAAGCACTAACTGTACTTGATTTGACTAAAACAGACAGAAAAAAAAAAACATGGAATGAATAAAAGCACTGTTTTTGTCTGTACAATGACATAGATATTGATGTAAGAACTGAAGTGATTTGTCCAAACAAATGTACCTTTAGTTGTACCAGGTATCAAAATGAACAAGAAACTGAAGAAAACAAGGGGTGGTCTAATAATTTTGTTCCGTGACCGTATATAGTTATAAAAAAAAAAACAAAAAAAAAACAGGTGTCCACAATTTGACTGGTAGTGTATACATATATCAGACTGTGTATAATCTGCAATTTTATGTGAAACCTGACGTTTCAGTGAATTTTTGTCTTTGGGATTACTTTAAAGTTTGAAACCCAGGTCTAGATCGGTCTTTCAGCGTTCTGGGACCCATAAAGACCCAAACATCCACCACTGACCAAACCACATACTGATGGAACTGTTTAATACCTGCTGATCCACTAATCCTATCAATACATGTCAATAATTGGGGTGAAATACAGTTTGTCATCTTTTCGTGGTCATCAGATATGATCCATTGGGACGTTCAGAGGCTCTGTAGTTACCATGGAAACACAGTCATCTTCTACAACATTAACTCACCAAATCAAATCAAATCTTATTTATATAGCGCCAAATCATAACAAAAAGTATCTCACTTTACATATAGAGTCGATCAGAACCAGACTCTGACGCCAATATACAGAAACCCCCCAGAATCCTCCAGGAGCAGGACCAGTAAAACCCCTGGAACTGGATCCATGACACCGGATGGACACAATGGAGTTATGTTCAGGTAATGAGAGATTTCCACAAAAAAGTCCATTTTTCTTTAGTTTTCTTTGACTTTACTCTGAGTTTTCATGAACAAATACATGATTGGGAAATTATATATAAGAAAATACAAGATTTACACAGAAAAAAGGCAAAAACAGAGGAAAATATTTAAAGAGTGATAAATCACTTATGAACGCTTAAAAAGAAAAACTCTTTTTGGAACTGCCGCAACAGTATCGCTGGGTCTTTGTGGGTTAACTGCAGCACTACACTGTTTTTTTGTTGCCAATGAACTCATTCTAACTAATGATTCATAGAGTAAGGGATAATGCTGACATGGATTACCCACCAGCTAATTATTGACTATTTCTGAACATTAATGTTTCTTTTAAGGTTTATCCAACACATCCAATCCAATATGGCTGCCACCTCAGTCCAATGAAACTAAAATCACAGTCGAGGTACTCAGAATCATCCATATCCTGCAGAATTAGAGGATTTACACAAACACATTTTCTTTTACAAATGTAGGGAAAACACTGATATGACCATGTCATGATTTAACTCTGAGTCCAGTTTGTGCTGCCAGCTCTCTTTCACAAACATGTTCTTACTTCGTACTGAAAAAACCCTTCCAGTGAATCGTTTCCTACTCCCCATCCACCACCCCCTGGATCCCAGACAGAACCTAAGCCCTCTGAAACTGGGGTTGGCTCCATTTTCTGTCATTGTGATGTAAAAACCATTGTATTGATTTGGATTTCGGATCCAAAATATGAAAGCCACCTGGAAATGTATGATTTTTTTTTATTGAACTTTAATCCTGCTATGGCTCTGTCCAAACTGAGTAGATACTATTGAGTATTGCGTAAATCTCCTCAGATTAGTACATTAAGCAAGTGCAAAAGGGTTATAAATTTCTATTAATGATATTTTGTGAACAGGCAACTTCATATGTGAAGAAAAATCTAACTAAATTTTTTCCTGTATTAACGAATTTCCCCATTTTTTACAGTTTTATTTTTTATTTTGATGAAAAAAAACATGAGTAATCTGAGGTTTCTTTATTTTGTCAGTCACAAACAGGCAGTTCAATTTTTTTAACACACATCATGCAATAAAAAATAATCCATAAATTATAGAGTAATAATTACTGTTGCAGTTTCAGCCAACGTCCACACAAAACCACATCTTTTCCTGTGCAATCTTTTTTTTTTTCATTTTCAAAAAAGGGTTCTGTAAAAACGGAGTTGTTTCAGGAAATATCTGTGTTTACACAAACAAAAACAACTGAAAACGATGTCGTACACATACCAGGTCTGTGTGTGGCGTTGCAATGCTCTCGCACAAAACAGAGTAGACGTGGAGCATGTGCATAAAGCTGACTTGGTTCTACTGGGTCTGATCTAATATTTCCTCCTGGTTTCCCCTGTCTGCGGTAGATCCAGGAGCATGTAGTGAATACTGTTGCTATGGTTGTTTGTAACTCACTGTAATGAAAGAGAAGTCGAAGATTTGGATTCAATGTTTCCAATAAGCTCAACAGCTGTTGTAACACGAGCACTACTCTGTCGTCCACCATAGTCGTTGCTGCTGTTGTGAAGTGGCGTCTTGCTTCCGGGGTGAAAGGTTAGAGGGGTGGGGTTATGACATCATCGTTTTATAAAAGTTGCAGTTTGGTCGTACAGACAAAGACATGAAACTGGTGTTTTCAAACGTATCCACTCTGGAACCCGGTGTCAAAAAGTTGCATTTTCAGTGACTGAAAACGCCGGTTTCATGTGGACGAAAGGCCAATCCGATACAAACCGTCTGCGGACACGACCAAAACCGTCTTCATATGGACAGGGCCTTAGCATCTCGGTTGCTAACGGTGGTACAAACATTACACAAGTGGACAATTACAGTCAGTGAAGTCAGTCTGTTGTCATTCATGTCCTCGACTGCATCCGGAGGGATTGTATTAGATGATCCTTCAACGGGGAAAATATGAGGCGTTTTGACAGATGAGGGGTGATGTGGAAACAGCCCACACTAAACCACATCTCACAAGAGCTGTGTTAACAGTAGATCCAGTAATTCTGAAAGTCCTGGGGGACAAACTAATGTCTCATAAAACCATGGATTAGTCCTGTGACATCAGGGTAAATTCAGTCGTGTCATGAGAGATGAAGCGTTTACACCAGAGTGTGCCTCGTTCTCTGAGGAGCTTCATATTTCATTACACAACTGTACAGAGCAGTCATGGATTCAGATGACTCAACAGATGGCAGCCCATAGAACTACACATGTTATGGGTTTAAAGCATCATTTGGCTTTTATTAAACAACGATAAATGAGTCATTAACCCAGTCAGCAAACACAAAACGGTTTAAAGGTAAAGTCATGAATCACCAGCTAAGTAGTACATCAGCTTAAACACAGCCACGCAATCAAAACAATAACAAAAGGTGTACTATGTGACATTGTGGTGTGCAGTGGAATCATGGGAGTTGTAGTTTCACCCGGTGTAGGGCGTCACAGATGGACATTAAAATACTTTTTGATTCCTAACTTTTGAAGCAGACAAGTTCAAGACAAATATTACACATATTCGTAAAGGTCTGAATGCCATCTTAAACATACTCAAAGGGCAACATTTAGTTTCAAATATTTTTGAAAGAAAAATATAAAAAAACAACTGCATCACAGATGGACAAAACATTTACGTAGTTTGTTTTTTGTTTTTTTGTTTTTTGTAAGAATTCTCTGACGTGAAGTTCCTCTGACATTTTCATCCTAACATTTTTTCAGTTTATTCCTTAATCCCTCTGTTTTACAACCGAATAATTGGTTAGAGGAAAAAATATTTGATCAGACCTAAATAACAAAAGTTTTCAAAACCTTTGACTTCGCCCTGAAACAAGAACCACAAGAACTAAAGAAGTCACAGCATATATAGAAATATATACATATATATAGAAATAACAACAATAACAGCATAAAAGTAATATAAAAATATCTAGATATAAACATCAAACCAGTCCAATGACATCTATAAACAGTCTGTCAGCTCAGTCTTCAACACATTTGGATCCAATTTATGTACTAACTTCTACCAACTGAACATGGAACTAACATACAACTGAAACAAATACACACTCATTGATCCTGGCGTCATGTGCATCACAATAAGCGTCCGTGTGAAACACAACAGTGGAACTAATGTTTAACAGCAGAGAAATTAAGCAGACAAACCTCCATTCAGGAAAGTTGTAATCGATCAATCATTTCAGTTCTAATATAATCCAAGTACAGAACAAAATATATAACAAATACATAGTCATTTGTAGATATTTTAATGTGTAAATGTTCCATAGAACTGGTTTAAAGAACAAACATTAAACCCGGTCCTGAACTGGTTGAAATGTTCACTGAGGATCATTTGGTACCAAATGTCAGACTCTGATCATCAAGTCTAAGTGTCAGTCTGTGCAACATGTAGCTTTTATAAACATTAAAGACATTAGCAGAAAATGGCAAGTTGTGTTTAATAACTTTATCTGTTATGATGTCAAAGTGCTTTCAGAGGATAACATCCCAGTGTTCTGACTCGTTTAAGCTCATTATGGTAAATACGTTTATATTTTCTGTAAATGTGTAAAAATGTAAATGACCTGATAAATTCTACTCAAAAACTAAACCAAAACATGCATTTTATTTTAGTTACAATGGAAAACTGGTATCAAAAGTAAGGTTCAGGAGCCAACGTACAATGACTAAAACCCTAACAGTTTACAGACCTTACAGTTCAATGTAAAGAAGTCAAACCACAGCCGTAAGGCGTCGTTTGAAGACAGACCTTTACAGTCTTCTTTTTATGGAAGTGTTTCTGATGTGATGCTGTTACTGTTGGTCTGCATTAGTTTGTTCTTTGCCATTAGACATTGAATATGACATGTCTGTGTGAAGCCTTTTGGAACTGTGGTTCGGTTTCTGCATTTTGTGTAATTTCAGTTTCTGTTCTGGACTAAATGATGGATGACAAATACAAGGAGTCCCCTGTGACTGCCAACAGAGGGCGCTGTTACGCTTTCTTTAAATGAGCAGCTCATTCAAACATTCACAACTTGTCCACACATGACCTGTTCTCTACCAATACAGTGGTTTAACACAAATAAACACATTTGACAGTTAAAGAATCATACTTTATGGACTGATGAGTATGTAATAAGATTCTGTGTTTGTAGAACACAGCAGCCCCTCAGTTTCACAAAAACAATCAAGTCCAGCAAACACAATGAAGTTGCTTCAGTTTCATCGACACCAGGTTAAAACATCCATATTTATCTATATTGTCATTCAAGTGGACTGACATCTACTCTATACTATACTACATACTAAAGCTGAAATGATTCATTTATCATCTCAGACATTTAAAATAATTTGATTACAATTTTCCCCAATTGAAGCTTGGTTTCTTTCATTTCTCTGCTGTTAAACATTAGTTCCACTGTTGTGTTTC
>JAPTYQ010000030.1:10424352-10442185 GCA_029814465.1 Ostorhinchus cyanosoma | reverse complement strand
AGGAGTGGATTGGATTGGATTGGTTGGGATTTCTAAAGCCCTGTTCCTTGTTGTGCTATAACCGTTGAAGGGTGGTTCTAGATGCAGCAGCTCTATGTCTGTCACTCTGGTGCTGCTGGTTCTGAGGGTCGGACTGGTTCGAGTCCGGTTGTGGGTTCGGGGGCGGTCGTCCCGGTCCGGTTTGGGCTCGTGCCGGTTGATTGGTGGGGTCTGGTGTTTGGCGGACTGCAGCATCGTGGCTCCGCCCTCGATTATTCAGCCTGGTCGACGTGCTGTTGCTGCGCAGCGCGTGAAGGCAGAAGCGTCCGAAGCGGCTCGGAGGTCCACGGACACGGACAGACACGGAGCAGAGCCCACGGCCGTGTCGCCCTCTGCCCTTCCACACCACCGGGTTCCGGATTCACACACCTGCTCCTCTCAGCCGACGCCGCCGCGTTTCCAGAGGATATTGTTTCACAAACGGGATTTTCTTCACGCGACGTGTGCGTTAAAGTTCGTGGGAGTTGTCGGAGTCCTCGGGCTCACGGACGGAGCTCACCCGGCTCTTCCCTCGTCCCCTCCCCAGCTTCACAGACCCGCTCCCTCCCTCCGGAGGCGCGGACTGAACCATGGCGCTCAGAGCCAGAGCCATGTACGACTTCAGCTCCGAAAACCCGGGCGAAGTGTCGGTGAGAGAAAACGAAATCCTAACTTTGTTCAGCGAACAGGACATAGAGGGCTGGCTGGAGGGAGTGAACAGCAAAGGGGAGAGGGGACTGTTCCCCGCGTCCTACGTGGAGATCCTGAGGAGCGACACCCCCTCCACCTACAACAACAACAGCTGTAACACATCTGGGGAAACTTACCCGGACTCCCGGTACGCCAACATCCCCTCCGGAGGGTTCGACGGTTCTTTTAAACCTCAGAATAAGATCGAGAACTTTTCCAAACCGTCTCCTCCTGGTTTCAGCACATTTTCAGCTCCAACACAACAGCAGCAGCAGCAGCAGCAGAGTTTCCAGCAGCAGCCCAGCCAAGGCAGTGACGATGACTGGGACGACGACTGGGACGACAGCTCCACGGTGGCGGACGAGCCTGGAACCGTGGGAGGAAGGTACCAGGACTTTGAAGGCAACGGGCCGTCCACCTACCGAGTGTCAACGTCCTCAATGTCTAGAGGAAATGCACAGCAAGCAAAGAGCTCTGCCACGGTCAGTAGAAACCTGAACAGGTTTTCGACCTTTGTGAAGTCAGGAGGTGAAGCGTTTGTGCTCGGAGAGGCGTCAGGTTTTGTCAAAGATGGGGATAAGATTTGTGTGGTGATAGGTCAGTTCGGTCCAGAGTGGCAGGAGAATCCATATCCGTTCTCATGTGCAATTGATGATCCAACTAAACAGACCAAGTTTAAAGGCATGAAAAGCTACATCTCCTATAAACTGACCCCCACCCACACTCAGACCCAGGTGAACAGAAGGTACAAGCACTTTGACTGGCTCTACGCCCGACTGGTGGAGAAGTTCCCCGTCATCTCTGTGCCGCACATCCCAGAGAAGCAGGCCACCGGACGCTTTGAGGAGGACTTCATCTCCAAGAGACGAAAAGGTCTGATTTGGTGGATGAACCACATGACGAGTCACCCGGTCCTGGCCAGGTGCGACGTCTTCCAACACTTCCTCAGCTGCAACAGCTCAGATGAGAAGGCCTGGAAGCAGGGAAAGAGAAAGGCAGAGAAGGACGAGATGGTCGGGGCCAACTTCTTCCTCACCATCAGCACCCCTGCCGCACCCCTGGACTTCCAGGAAGTGGAGAGCAAAATAGACGGTTTTAAGACTTTCACCAAAAGGATGGATGATGGCGCCTTGCAGCTCAATGCCACCGTCAATGAGTTCGCTCGCAAGCAGATCAGTGGTTTTAAGAAGGAGTATCAGAAAGTGGGGATGTCCTTCAAGGTCCTGAGCCAGGCCTTTGAGATGGATCAGCAGCCGTACTCCGCTGGACTCAACCAGGCCATCTCCTTCACCGGTGACGCATATGAAGCTGTTGGAGAATATTTTGCAGAACAGCCCAGCAAGGATCTTGATCCAATCATGGATTTGTTAGCGCTTTACCAGGGCCACTTGGCAAACTACCCAGACATCATCCATGTCCAGAAAGGTAAAAGACAAACACGCCTTTAATTATCTGTAAAATGTTCATTTCACTGGAGGAAAATAGCTTGTTATATATTTACTGAGTTGAGACACAGTTGCAGATACTACTTTGTCATTTAGTAAAATCACATTGACGAGCATCAGTCTGAAACAAATAGGCTGTAAACATTACAAGCAAATGACATAATACATATACAATACACAACTACTGTAGACATTACACAAGCAAAAAATGACAAAACATTTGCAATGTTAGAATTTAGAGGCAAAATAGATGTAGCCTGCAGTATTAGTGCTGAAAAATAACACCATAACCACAATACTAAACTATTCATCACCAAAACAAAATAGAAATGAAATGTTAGCTGTCTGATAATTCCACCATAAAGTCTGTTTTGGCATTGACCACAGTTACACATGAAAATAAAAACCACAGTTCTCATCTAATGTTAAACCTTAAAGACCCACAGCTGTTTCTGTCACAAACTTCCAAATGATGTTTTTCAAGTGATTGATCACTGTTTATTATAATATGATCCTCCGCATTTTTCAGTAAAAATCATATATTTTCCTATATTTAATTTTCTGACCTCGTAGATGTTCATAAAGTACATCCAAAGGTTGTTAGATAACATCAGAACAAAATGATTAAGAAATGAATGAATGTCATTAACTCAACATTAACCAATGTGTGTCCATTCACCGTCACTGACCAAAACATTTGACATCAGTAGATGGTTCTAGTCGGCGGTGGATGTTTGGGACTTTGTGTGTTAAAATCAGTGTTTAGTCTTTTTCCTGACCATAACAACATCAACTAAACACCAAAAATGTCTTTCAGGTAGTTTTGTCGTTGGTTCTGTAGTGCTTCTAAGGCCACAATTATAGCTTATGCCACTTTGCAAGACAAATAGCCAGTGTTTGCATTGGAAATTGGTTTACACGCCGCTGCCCCTTTTGTCTCCACCTGCTGAATGCACTGGGCGCCACCTGTCTGGCTGAGTGCGGTTTGATTTTCCATTACTGGTCAACTGTTTTATATTAATTTCATTCCTGAGCTGTCTGGTTCAGTCGGACACCGGCAGGGCACAGTGTTCACGCAAGTTCACAGAGCAACATATGGTTTCTCCACAGAGAGTAAATGTTGCAGTTATTGAGGCCATCCTCCTACATGACTCTGACACAATGATTGTTCTCATTGTGTGGCAAAATGTCAGTCTCATGAGAGGCAACACTGTTATGCAAGAGGCATGGTGTTGTCGTTCAGAGGGAAGCTCTCGCTGTTGTTACCGAACGTGAAGCTGTGACACAACTGCTTACTCCTGAAAATGGAAATGTCAACATATCATGATTCAAGGCAGGGCACAAAAGCAAGAACAAACAGAACAAAAGCAACATGAAAGATATAACAAGGATTAAAGTACAAATCACTGAACCATTTAGAAGTAATTTAAGTGTCATTGAGAACAAAATAAGCCATAGACAAAATAAAAATTCATATTGCAATTTACAAATACACTACAATGATAATTATCTTTTTATCATTAACCCAACATCCCCACCCCTCCCACAAAAAACACTGACTACGGATCATGCGTGTGCGAGATAAAGTGTTCACATTATAGGAAGTGTTGAAAGTACACCTCTAAGTGGACGTAATACATTCATCTGAGTCACTAAACAGCCAAGTCACGGAGAAGTCCACATGGAACTGAACATCAAGCTATCTGTATAATTGTAGGTGGGGACATTTGTTTCATTTGGGGTATTTTCCATCAGTGTTTCCAGTTTAGGGTCTAATATTACCCAGCAGCCACTATCAGCACCAGCGTCTGACAGTAAATACTGTGGAGAACGTTGATCAGTCTGTTTTCCTTTGATTTTTCATCATAATTTTCTTGGTTTATTTTTAACCAATATGAATCAGATTCCTAACCAATCACTGATCAGTGAAATCTGAAACAGTGCCATGTAGAACATGATATAGGACGAGGGTCTGTATGTACTCGCAAGATGAGAGGATGATGGGAGCTAATCCTTCTCATTCCATGCATTGCATCCAGTCCCATCACTCCACCTTGGTGAAAATCAGATAAAACTTAAATGTAAAACTTGTGCGTCGGAAATACCATGAGCATAGTTTCTTCACTAACCTCTCCAGAGTCGCCCTTGTCTTTCACCGTTCCACAAATGTTAGCATGGATAGAGTCCTTCGCCTCAAATGACAACAGCTCACAGATGTCAGCATCTCCCCAGTTTGACATCTTTCTGGTCACATTGATATGTTTGAAACTGTACTCGGCTCACACTCATTTTTAAATCCCCCCGGTGCAGGGGTCACACATGCAACACGTCATCAGAACCTTGGTTGTGGCACGAGAGGTGTTCATTTGGCATAGTGTTCCAGAATCATGATTCCACCTTTATCATGGCTCTGTTATACCTCCAGAGGTGTTACAGATAAAGGTGGGTCCGAATGATCATTTACACAGATGTCATTCTGGAATAAAGATGAAATATTCCTGGAACAGAAGCACTGTGTGAAAGGGGCTATAGTTACTAGTCAGAAGGGGGGGGTTATTGGTGAGTGTACCACAAGTTTAATGGTTCATAAAGGGCTAAATGGACGTACTGTAGTGAAACACAAACTTACTTGTCAGCCTAAATGTTCTCCACGTAAACCCCGCACAAAATGAAAAAGGGTGTCACAGTCTGCTGTGATAAGATCTGCAGATTAGAAGCTCTGATTAGGTCCTGGAAACCGAGATAACAGAGAAAACGTGACGCATATTTAAATCTAAAGTTACTCACTGGAATTACTGGTCCAGTTCAGCCAGTTTTTGCATGCGCACATTCTGATTTCTACTGATAATGCCAAATATCTGTTCGTCATGCTTTAATATATAGGAGAAGTCAGTGTAAGTACTGCATGTGCTGACAAAATGTTCAGTTTAACTCCACTACTACAGCCCTGATGGTCTCTGCTGGGCTAGTTTCCACTCCGGGCCATAAACACGTATTACTGCTAACACCAATGACTGTGCTATATTACACATTACATTAAACATCGTAAATATTGCCTCATTCATAACAACTGAATGGTTGCTTGTTCCTCAAATAGCTACTTGTTTGTGGGGAGTGGAAGATAGAAGTCCTAGTAAATCTGGCCAGTAAGTCCCAGTAAGTACACACATTCAGTCCAGTAGAAGAAGACACACTTGTGTTTAAAGGTAAAACATCTATACTCCAATAGGTGAAAGAGTACAGGTACTCAGTGTATAAATCACAGGCCTTTGAAGGACATGTCAACTGTCGCCAACTGAATCTCATGTAGAGCTGCAGCTGTCGACCACTTCTGTAATCCAGTTCTCCATCAATTCCTTTGTTCAATTCAACTAAACAGTTATTTAAACTGGAAAAGACAGAAAAGAAAATGACAACAACTTGTCCTCTATTCCAGAACCAGCTGAAACAACAACCACAAAAAGTATAAAACCAAAGGGATAGATAAGAAAATATATAGAAATAACAGCAACAGTATAAAAGTATATATAAAATATCTATAGATATAAGCAACAATAACCCAGTCCAATGACATCTATAACCAGTTTGTCAGGTCAGTTTTCAACACATTTAGATCCAACTTACTAACTTCTACCAACTGAACATGGAACTAACATACAAGTGTGTGTTGATCCTGGCGTCATGTGCGTCACAATAAGCGTCCGTGTGAAACAACAGTGGAACCAATGTTTAATGGCAGAGTAAAAAAGGAAACAAAGCTTCCATTCAGGAAAAGTATTTTATTTATTTATTTATTTATTTATTTTAATTATTTGAGTCAATTCATTGATTAATCATGCCAGCTGTGTTTCTCACCTCTGAATTCTATATTCTGTTTTCTACCTGAGTTCTGGCCTCATAGAATCACTGTCAATTTTCATCTTTTAAGAAAACATACGGTAAATGTTTGTATTATTGTGTGAAAACAATAGGTACCTTTGACCACCACCTGGACAGTATTTATCTCTCATACATTTATTTCTGTTGTTATAATTCACCTTCCACCACATTGAGGAAACATCCATGAGTGCCATTCTTCTATTATGAGAAAAGTTATTACAGTCTTTTGTCGGCTAAACACCTGAACAGAGACTGGTCCACATCCTGTTGTGATAAACCAAAGCAGACACTTCCGTAACATAAGTGGTCACATAGAAACTCAGAGTTTGATTAGATCAGTGGGGGTCCAAGTAGAGCTCTGTAAGTTCTCTGGTGTTTACAACAATATTAAGTAAAGCATTGTCTGTATGGTTTTAAAGGGAGGTTAAAGGCTTTTTTTACAGGGTTCCTGCACGGTCTTAAAATGTCTTGAATTCCAAATGTACTTTTAATCCTTTAAAAAAGTCTTAAAAAGCATTAAATATGATATGGTAGTTCTTAAGTTCTGTTTCCATAAACCTGCAGGCTGTGTTGTGTTTAATTGTGGGGGAAAAACCCACAATTGAAAATTAGGAACCAGTTATCGCTAATTTTGTAGCCCCCCCGGTTAGAAATGCCTCAGAACGGTATGAATCAAGGTGTCCAACCTACAGATGAATTCCATTTTTAGTGCTCTGTTCTGTCGCAGCAGAGCCCAGACACCAGGCTAGTCTTTGTTTTGTCCTTGTTGAAGTGGCTGGTGTAATGGGAGCCTTCCCCACAGAGGGACATCGTGGAACATCATGCTATTGATCTGCTCCTCTACAGGGACCTCATTAACCATTAGTGTGGAGCACAGCCTGGACCGGGTCGGATAATTATATTGACACCATGTGCATTTGCTATCAAAGCCTATTTCCACCTCACATCCTTTTTTTTTTAGCAGTGTTATTTTGGTCTTAATTCAATATTATGGCCATGAAGCTATTTGGTTTTGCTGTTACTCATTTTTCTCTCTGCTTTTTAGAAAGAGGAAAGGACAAGTCCTCTAGTGCAGTGGATTCTCAGCTGGTCTAGCTTCAGGACCCACTATCACCCCTCACTGACAAAGACCCAAATTTATAATAGTTAAACTTCTCAAATGTATTTCATGAAAAGATGGTGTGTTTTGAATCTGAGATAATACTAAATATCACAGTATGAAAACACTGAAGACAAGTTTAATGATGAACCAAACTGGCCAGCAGGTGGCGATAATAAATATGGAAATATTACCTTTAACAGTAACTCAGGTGAATTTAACTGAAACTAATATGTGCACTCAGTAAAAAATTGAAAGTTCATTCAGTCACTTATTGAAGAATTAAACTCACTGAGGTTTTTGTCCTGTAGAAACTTTTGGGTCTTCTTTTATTCTGCGAAATGTCTGGCATTAATTATCATTACGGTGCATTTCTGCCCCCTACTGTTTGGGAATGGACAAGGCTCAGTTCCATAAAAAATAAAGCACAGGATTGGTTTATTATAGGGATGTAAACAATTAATCGACTATTGATTAATTGTTGATAAGAATTAGCTCGATTACATTATTAATTGTCAGTTATTTGCCCTTTTCTACGGTGGGATTTGTTGTGTCGACAGTAGGGGGCGCCACTGCCTAAACCAGGCTTCATCGCTGAACTGTAATAATGGGGGGGGGTCACCCTGTTCACCTGTTCACACCTGTTCGAAGGCTTCTGGTTTGTCTGTGCTGTGAGGCCGCTGCTGGGATAGCCGGTCATCGAACTGGATCATGGCGTTGATGAGTTAGAATCGCTTTAGGGGCATGGTGGAGTGAAACACAGATCGGTCCGTCTGTTTGTGGGAGCGGTGCACCCCCGCATTAATACATGCACATGTGCGGGGTCGGTATCTGATCTGAACCTAGTGTTTTCCCTGGAGGTTGGTCTAGTCCATGGTCATCTGGACTATCTGCTCAGTGAGACAGAAGTTAAAACATCCTCCAGGCTCCTGATCTGGGCCACAGTATATAAGGTATGTCGGTCACCCTGGTGGCCATGAAGGGGGGGGGGGGTCTTGCTCCATCATGTCAGGTACTGATGCAAAGTCAGAAACGCCCATTTCTTCTAAACTGCCCCTCTTCAGATCCATTTACTTTTATTTAATTTCTCTGCAGAATTGATTTAGTTCAACTCCATAAATGTCATTACCTGAACTGTATCCAATGGTTCAATAAATCAGTCATTAAGGAATATGACATGCTTTTTTCATGAATTATAATAAAGAATATTTAGCTTTTATTCTTATAGACCCTATTGAAAGAGAAACTCAGGTTCCCTGGAAAATTGCCGCTCATCAATTAATCATTAATCTATTGATAATGTCAACCACCTAATGATTAATGAATTAATCGATAATTTGCCTCCCTAGTTTGTTACCATTATTTCTTGACCAAAGGCACTGAAAACAGTTCTGAGACCCACTTTTGGGCCGTGACCCACCAGTTGAGAGTCATTGTTCTTGTGAATATTAGATGCAGCCAAGCTCTTATTCAGACATTTAGTTATTAATTGTTATTAAATGTTATTAATCTTGCTGATGCAAGAATAGGAAGATCTTTGTCTTGACCAGAGCATATGATCACCCACTTATAATGTTTTTCCCAGTGAATGTTCAGATAAGTGTTTTTCAGCCCTAAACATGCCTTTAGTTTGGTTGTATTTTTAAGGTGGACTGACTTAAATGGCAAACGCAGACAGTAGGGCTGTGCCACATCATAACAAAGTTATCTCATGATGGTTTACATTTCGAGCTGATCTAATCCAGACTCTTAAATGACCCACTCTAGATTAGACTCATGACCAACCATGTGAAAAGTAACACAGTCTGAAACTTACTTCACAAGTCAAATAGTTCAACACCCTGTACGTCTTACTTCCTTGTCATGAAAAAACATTTAACCTTAAGTGTTACCTTTGAGTGACCCTGTCACCATCAGAGCCCCCTGCCCATTGCAGGAACTTTTACTTTGAAAAACCTGTGTGTTTCTACCGAAATCACTCAGGTAAAAAAAACTTTACTTCAATCCCAAACTCTCCTGTAAAAACATTCCTAGTAGGGAGGGGCTTTGTCCTGAAGGATGCTGATTAGTGGAACACAGTTGTGTCGTTCCACACTTTGGTTCATCCACTAGAGCCAGCCTGTGTCTGCACACTTGTTTATTCCATTTGTACAAACTTCACATCGTTTGTGTCCATTTTCCAAATCTGATATTTAGCTCAGGCCAAGTGTATTCGTCTCGTTCCTACAAGTGCATTGCAATAATCTGTCTGTTGATCTGAATACAGTAAAGAGCAGATTCAGCAAATATCTTCAAATCAGCCTGGACCTCGTCAAACATTTGCCAAATACACGCAAAAGAAATTTAGCCATGGGAGACTTGAAATGACGGAGCCTGATTCGAATACATGCTCAAGAACTTCAGGGAGCAGTGGAAACACAAAGCACACAGATTACCAGGAATTCTTTTACCCAGGTAAATAACTTCCTAGGAATAAAAGTTCCTCGGAATGTTCATGGAAAAGAGGTTTAGGATATTTTTGGTTTTAAAAACCAAGCAAAAACTACAGCCTTTTTCACCAGTAAAATGTGATTACATTTAAAGCTGTAAACCTATTTCTGCTGTAAATCTAGACACTAACATTGGGGTCTGTGAGAATTAAGTTAAAGCCTCAGGTGGACGTTGGACGACCTCCAGGTTTCGACATGTCCACACTGCCCTCATTACCCCTGTTGTTGTTTGCATTTAATTCCTCATTATTTGTGTTTGGCTGCTGCTTTTCCACCACCACAAAAATACAGTGAAGTCTAAGAATGTGACTTGAGGTAATTCTTTCTTCAGCAGTTTGTTGGTAGTTTGCGTTCTATTTTGAACTTGTCAAGGGAACATTGTGTTCCCAAAAATACAAGCAGACCTGAACTTTAATCTCCATTGTTTTATGTCACAAATCAACCTGTTACCATGACATCATTTGTGCTTCTTATTATTCTCCAGCTTCACTAGTAGATCAAGTAAATTCACCCACTTTGATCAGGTGCTAATTTCCATTTTAATCTTCTCTTAATTAAATCATGAGACCACATACAAGAGACTGTCACTAAAGTAGCTCCAGAATGATAAGGGATAAGATCAGCATATTAAGGTCAAGTCGGTAAAAGTAATCTGGATGAGGAGCTTCTTGGCTCGGTCTGCTTTTCCCCTCTTTTCACTTCATGTGCTGTCTTCGCCTTGTTAATTTAATTTATTTGGCACATCACAAAGAGCTGTATTTTAATCTCATCCTGCTTTTATCACAATGTGAAGCAATAAAACAATGGCAGGCGAGGGAAGGGAAAGAATGAATGTACAGGGATGTGAGCTTTTCCCACTGAGTCAGCGTTCTTTCAGCTGACACTGAGCCACTGCAAACTCCACAGGTCGGTCTGATATATGGTATTAGTCTATTGAAATGTCCTCCGACGCACAAATGGATATCCAAGGTGGTGTGGTGATGGGATGGGGATTGCTGCTGCTTGTTCAGGTCACAGGCTTGCAGTAGCTGAGTGTTGTGTAACCAGGGATTACGTAATAGCTGGAGTCGCTGCCTCCAATGAGCCCCTGAGGGCTCAGCGCCACCTCCGTACACCCAGGGAGGAGGTTTGTCCTCCTGTTAATACTATGACACGGTAGTGTGTTATGAGTAGAGCTGCAGCTATGGATTATTTTTGTAATCGATTCATCTATCAATTATTATCTTCTGTTCGATTAACCCTTTAACCTCTGACGTTCTGAATCTATTATTTATGTTAAATATTCATTAAAATTCAACCATTTTCTCAAATAAAAAAATCCAAAATGTGCTGATAGAATAGACCCTGTTTATCCATAGACATCTGAGCATGCTCAGTGCACCCCCCACCACATATGTAATGCGGGTAAAACACAGAGCAGTGAGTGAGATGGACTCACTAAGAATAGACAGTTTGGACTTTATTTACACTGTTTTCCTTGTGTTTTTTTGTTTTTACTGTTGTTTACAGTGTTGTGGTGATTTTCCTTTATTTTTTACTCTGCCCCCCAGTCAGTCAGATGTGGCATCTTGTGATTGTTATAAATAGTTGCATATAGTTTTGTGAGTTGTAAAAATGGTTCATTGAACATGTTTAATCATATTGTGACACCGTATTGTTCATAAATAGTTGTATTTAGTTTTCCTTAAAAGCACCTGAGGTATCCCTAGCATTTCATGATAATAGTTGGATATAATGTTATTTGTTGAGTTTGTAATGATTTTTTGTTTTTTAAGTTTTCAATTTACATGTTAATTCTAAGTTGCAAAATGGTTTGTTCAATGTTTTTTTGGTGAAAAACAGTAACCAATCTAACATTTTCTTACTGGGATTTCATGTTTTTTGTGTAATTTTTAGGTTCTGTGCGTTAATACATGTCCAACGAAAAAAAAATAACTGTAAAGTCACAGGTGAGGTTGTGAAAGATAAAGAAATATAAAGGTAAAATCAAAAGTATTCATAAACAGCCAAAATACACTCCTAAGGGCTAAGGAGAATTTTGTGTAGAAAAACCAAAAGAACACTCAATTCATCATTTCTATGACTTTGTTTAAACACTTTCTAGGTTCATCTTCCCAAATTGGGCAATTATCTGCATAAAGCAGTGGTTCCCAAACTTTTTTGGCCCTTGACCCTATTTTAACATCACAAATTTCTTGTGACCCCAGACATTCAAACATTTTTTTGCTAAAATGAATTAGTTTTTGGTCATGTAATAGTTTGATATACTATGTAGCAAATAAACTTAATTTTAGATGACATTTAGGCTCTATAATGTAGCTTTTTGGTGTCTGCTTCTGTTTCTCTTGGACATGTCTTAGCGGGGCCAGGTGGGTGAAGAAATGTTTCCATTCTCTGTTTGGTCTAGTTTTCTGACAGCGACTGTCTGGGCGGGTCAAAGCGTAGTAACGCACACGGTCACAATCAAGACATCCCTTCTCATATTAGATCATGCATTTTATTTGAACTTGATTTTTATCAGGAAAAATGTGTGGTGTTTTAATTATAATGAAATATATATTGAATCATTAAAAATATTCTTTACTAGTAATTATTTTTTTTCAATTCCTATGAATTACTAGAAATTTCAGGCCACCCCGTTTGAATTCCAGGCAACCCCAAGGTTGAAAAACACTGGCATAAAGAATTTACAATCAGATTCAAAGCTGGGGAATTGTGACTGAAGTGAAAGAGTTCATCTCCTCATGTGCTTTCCTTTGTTTCCACAGTCTGTCCACCCTCCATATCCTCATACCTGCATCAGCCAACCACCTACACAAATGCAACATGCAACACAAACTCATGGTGCAATAACACAAGATTCATACAGAACAGTTTTTTGTATCGTACTCATGTTCATCTCTTTTCTTGTGGCATTTTGATTCATTTCTCCACACCTTTCTGCTGCACCTTCAGTTATCGTTCAGAATCAGTTGTGGCCGTTGATGTGTGTTTCTGCATCATGTCTGGAAAGCGTACTTGCAGCAGCTGTGAAAATGATCTCGCTCTGTTTAACACACTTTGCTGACACCGTCACCACAACTGAACTCGTGGCTTTCATTACGTTTCTATGGTAATGATGCCTCCTTAGTCCATTAGTGAGCCATTAAAGTAAAGGAAGCCAGAGACCTTTAAGGTACAATAAACACCTCTGGGACTGTGTTTGTTCCCGTCTGTCTCCTCCTCTCGTATCCCTGCCTCTCTTTTTGTCATGTTTCAGTTTCAGAGATCTGGGTTACAGCATCTGAGGGAGAAACAGCCGGAAGGCAAACTGGGCAGATTTTAGGGGGAAGGGAGAAAAAATGTCTGAATAGAAGATTTTATGAGCATAAGTGTGTCCTTCTTGTGTGCTCTAGCCTATAGCTTTAGACCTGCATGTTGATATCAAACCTCAGTAAAATTGTAAGGGTGTACAGAGTGAGGTCACAGTGTCCTCTGTAGTTTCACATTTCAGGAAACTGGCAGGTTGAGTCAAAGTTTGAGCACAGAGCTGGTGACTAAGCTCCAGTAATGATGAGAACATCCCATGACAGGCCAATCCAGGAAGTTTAGCTTGACGCTTTGGGGGCACACATATCACCTCAACATCCGGTCCCAGCAGCAACACTTAGAGGATTGTGAGTCTGTCAGGTTATCATTTAATCTTCTTCATAGTGTTTCACTTGTCTTCCAACACATCATTGCGAACACCGGGAAGTTCAACCACAGAGACAGTTTCTGTGTTCGTTCATCTAAACCAGCACGTTTCCATTGTCACATGAACTCAGAGCCATAAACAAAACCACTGGAACCTCATCCACGCTGGACCATTACTTTGAAGTCTTAAGAGGATGTTGGTGGTTTTGGAACCAAATGAAACAAAAATTATCATATTTTAATACTATTATTCACACTATAGATTTTCTCCATTTATTTAGAATCTTTCTGCAAAGTTTCAACTAATCATGTAACACACTATTAATAACAAAAAGGTACATTTTTAGAATTTTTTAACTGGTTGCAAATGAATTATCCAAATATAATAAAAATATCTAAACTGGGCATATAATATTGTTTAACAGTAGAATTGTTAGCTGTTACTAAATTGTAGGAGTAAACACAGATGAACGTATGCCCGACATAAATATTGATGAAACACTTTGGAAAATACAGCAGCCATACAAGACTAAATTCATACCTGTCACACATGAAGAAGAAGACGATAAGGAATCTCATACAATAATTTTACAAAAACATGAATCTTGAAAGAATATTTAAAGCCCATGAGTACCGTGTATAATCTGAATTCAAGTGGAGTTTAAACATGTCATTTAGGGCAAGTGAGCAGTCACGGAGCATAGCGTGTTTCCTGTTTGGGCCCAAAGTTCTGCCTTTACCATATAGACTCTGGTTCTGGTTCTAAATGGAGCAGTTGACCCCCCCCCATTACAAGAGATAGGAGAGACTTAAGGACCGCCCACAGGTGTAAGTGTTACATCCCCAAAATAATCGAGACACTTGTCAGGTACATGAGTGACTTTAACAGTAGTCATAGAAAAAAGTGCATGTTTGAAGGATAGATGGTGAAATAATCTACAAAATAAAAGACTAGAAGCACATACTATGGCCCCGTCCCAAAGTTCCCCCTTGGCCCCTAGCACTCGTTTTGGAGTCCACTCATTTTTAAGTGCACTTCAGACGGAGTCACAAGTGGTAGCGAAGTTCTACGGACACAATGGGACACTGACGTCATCTATAACTGAGGTCGTGTATATGCGGAAGTTGACAGTAAATATAGTGGTACATGAATCCACATGATGACAGAACAAAACTACACCATGGTCGGTCCAGGAGATTCAGTCTGTGGTGGCCGACGTAAAAATTCAGACGAGACAACACAAAACTAGCGAGGTTATCAACAATTCCCTGAACAGAAAACACAGAAGTACGCGCTGCCCACTTTCACTTTTAAGTAAATTCTGTAAAGGAAACACTCCAGAAATACGGAGCCAAACCGAGTCGGTACCAGTGGAAAAGCGGTATTACATTTGTGTGATTCCTTTCCAGCTCCCGTTGACATGTTTACCATATGTTTAACATGTTTACACTGGAAAAGTGGAAGTGTTCGTAAAGCACTGTGGGCAGAACAAAGCACTGTGGGCGGGGCAAAGCGGCAGATTCTTCCCCTACGTTTGAAGCAAAAGCAGCGAGTCTGCATCCAAGCTGACTCTGTTCAGAGGGGCAGAATGTCCACTCCCCCTCGATGCTAAAGAGAAATGGGACACACTAGCCCTCTGAAACTTCACTCCAAACGTACGGGTAGGGACAAAATGTAGGGGAAGGGGGAACTTTGGGACAGGGCCTGTGTATTTGTATTTTAATTTAAATATTCTAAAATAGCGCTGCATGTGCTTTGGTGTACCCTAGTGGTGAAATGTGGTTATAGTGCAGCTGAAAGACTTGGATACTGCACCCCAACAAAAAATAATTTCACCAGGTGCCACTGGTATGTAATGAAACTTAACCCCAGCTACAGTAGCCTCGTCTGTCAGGAGTAAATGCTAATCAACAAACAGACTTTCCAACTCAGCCAGTCTGATCGAATTCCTAGTTAGCAGCAATAATTTCCAAAAGGCTCATCAGTATATTTATTAACGGTTCCAGTTAAAGTGAGAGACCAGAATGATTTCAGATGGTGAAAGGTAGTTGGAGCCAGTTTTCTTCATGAGCACCTCCTACTGGCCATGTGTAGCATTACACTTTAAAGGTCCTTCAGCTTCAGTCTCTGTTCCTGGAACTAGGACTGAATACTTGTGTCTACATCAAGTTTCATCTGCTCACTTATCTTACGATTGTTCCCTGATCTGTTAACATGAGTAGTCCTTGAGATCCTGGTCCTTGAGATCTGCTACCCTGCATGTTTTAGATGTTTCCCTGTTCCAGCCCCACCGGACGGTTGTTATCAGGCTTCTGCAGAGCTTCATGACAGGCTGATCATTTGGATCAGGTGTGTTTCAGGGTCTTTCCATGATTACTTACCTGAATCTCTTCCCTCACGGTGAACCATTTTGAAGTGTACTCCATCAAAAACAATCCATTAGTTTACAAACAGAGCCGGTAGGTCACTCAAGCATTTTCAGAATTTAGTCACGACGTGCATTGTGAGCAGCAGAGCTCCAGCCGTTTCCGTGGTTGTTGCCCCTGTGTCCAAAATGCTTCTGCATGAACTTCCGCTGGTGGAGTACACTTTGAAATTGTTCACCGTGAGGGAAGACATTCAGGTCAGTAATCAGGGAAATACTAGCGGATTCGTGATACTTAGGCTTTGACTCGGGTTTTACAGATTTGATGAAAAATTGGTGAAGAAAGTCATACACCGCTTTAAATATCCACCTTGGTGTTTGTTGAATCATGCTAACTGTCATTATGCTCATGTTTTCCAATTTACTTGCAATGAGGTTTGTGACTAAACCACGTGTTTGTGCTCATAAGGGCCTGTTGCATAAAACAGGAAACACTTGTCATTTGAACAAACCTAAGTACACATATTGATATTTTAAGCCCACATCTACTTTTTGTGTCATCCGCCTTAACGTGCTCAGACACTCATGCGCTGTTAGTTTTCCTCAAATTTCCTCTCAATACTTTACTGCTCATGCTCTGTCTTGCTTTTTGCTGCTCAGACGATGTCAGCAGTTTGATACTTCAGTCATCGTTCATGAGCCGTTTGTGTTTTGACCCCGGTTTTCCGCTCCTAAGCCTGGAAAGTTAAGAGTTAGTTTCACGAATGGGTTGAACGCCCTCATGTCTGTCCTCTTCAGTCCACCACAGTGACGACAGCATTTAGCTCTTCCTGCCAGTGTCGAAACTCTGAGGCGTAGAAGTGGTTAAAACTATGGGTGTGATATTTACACTGTAATGTTTGACAATTTAACTCCCACAAGCAATGAAACCAAACCAGAGGGGCTTAAAGTGAATTACCCAGCAAACAAAGCAGCTGATCATTTACTGCCACCGTCCAAGGTTTTACTAAAATGTGCATAAAAGCCTGGAGGGAAAATGAAACAGCTCTGACCCTACGTTTACTGTTTAAGAATAGCAACTTGTGACTTATGCACAACATTGGAACAGACTAATAAAAGCAGCTGCATTTGCTAATAATGTGCCCACAACAGGCTTTGCAGATGGTATCAAACTTCCCACAAAATCCCCTTAAATGGTTGTTTGTAAAAGTCTTAGAGGTGACTTAATGTTGCAGATATTTTTAGATGGAGGCGCCTTCACATTCTCTAACTATAGACATGGGCTGGTTCTGAGGGAGGATGGAAAAAATGTCAGTGCCAAGAAGTTCTCAAACTATTTTTGGTCAGTTATTTAGTGTCAGATTGAGCACATTTTTGTTTTCCTTTATTACTTTTCATCATAGTAATACATCACATATCACATCAGTTTTGGTCACGGGTCTGAATGATGGAAAAAGAGAGGGAGAATAAATGAAATGAAAAACAAACCTATGAATGCATTTGTACATATTGGGTAAAGACTCCTAACGTCAGGTCACGTCTGTCCTGACTGATCGTCGCTGAGGCCCCCCCCCCCCTTCTCCCCGTCTCTTTATAAAGCTGTTAGCATGTTCCTTTGGCTTGAGCCTGTGTTAGTAGAAGTCTCATCTCGTCTAACAGCACTTACAGGTTTTTATTCATCAAAATGAATAATATATATTTTACAGAAGAGTGGTTTGATTGCTACTCATTTATAATTTGATCTAATAGAATCTTTGGTGGGTTTTTACAATTTTTGTTGTTATTAGATCTTGTAGGACAATAGCATTGAGTTTAATAATTACAGATTTCAGTATTTTTGTTGAAGCCTTAGTGCATTGGTTCCCAACCTTTTTTGACTCGTGACTCCATTTTAACATCACAAATTTCTGGCGACCCCAGACATTCATAACAGACACATTGTTTTTGCTAAAATTGATTTGTTTTTGATCATGTAATAGTTTGCTATACCATGTTGCAAGTAAACATTAATTTTAGAGGACATTTAGTCTATATAATGTATATTATTGTGGATGGAGGCAGAAAAGCCAGGTGTAGATTACTTCATAAAGGGAGGATTAGATTTTCTTTGGTCAGGATATGTACAGTCAGTCCAGTTTGTATTTACAAGGAGACAATTAATACTGAACAAAC
>JAPTYQ010000030.1:10374464-10386703 GCA_029814465.1 Ostorhinchus cyanosoma | reverse complement strand
TGACAGTTTTCTCTATTGTCTCTTTTTGGTCCATTTCGATCGTTCATGTCGACTGAAAATGACAAATGTTCTGGTTGAAAATGTTCCTGTTTTACTGTGACTCATTGTCGTCTCTTAAGTGAACTGTAAGGTTAACAACCAAACCAAACTGAAGAAAATGAAGAGAAAAACTAAACCAACAAACCAGTAAACCCAAAACTAACCTCAGCAACTGGTCCATAGTGTCTCTTTTGGGTCACTTTATTCGGTCCCCAAGCCCAGATAAAGGAGGACGGGTGGAAGTGGGACATTAAATAAAACTAGAATTGTCAGAGTAGAGTTCATTTGGAGTTCTAAACATATTTAGGCTGTTTGTATTCTCACTGTTTGTCTCTAACACAATGTTATTCCTCTGTCCTACATACTTTTAGGATAGAAAATAGATACTTTCACTGCTGAGGAGTTGGAGACGGTGCACAGATAAACTCAAATAGGCTGTGGTTCCATTCTCCAACTGGAGAACCAGGTCTTAGGTGATAAAATATTAACCACTAAACCAACATATTGGCCAATTAAATGTTTTCCCAGAGACCTGCAAATTGTACCATTCTTGTCCAGTTTTCAGAGTTTAGTTATTTAGAGCCTGTTTATCCCTAACAAACATGCAAAGACCCAAACCACCTTCAAACATCTGTGGAAATCCCTTTAGGCTCCACTTCATGTTTGAAGCCTAAAAAAATGTTGGAAGAGAAATCAGTGAAAAGGGAGAAAAGAGTCTGATCCAATAGACCTTAAAAACATTTTAAAGTGATTTATTACAAATATGTGGTATAAATAAATGACATTTAGTTACATGGTAGGTTATATCATTCAGATGAGACTGGAATACACGTGATAAACACTTCTCATTACAAAATGTTTTCATATACTGTGTTTTTTGTGACAACTTGTCATCCCCCTCATACAGTAGCTTACAGAAGAGTACTGTTCATTTACAGTAGATATGTCTTTAAAGTGGCATAACCCCAGGGTACATGATGCAAAAAATGTAACAATGATAAAATAATCCATATAAACATAAGTACTCATTTCAGTCACAGAAAATCTCTTATGAAATTATTGTTCAGATAAACAACAAAGCCTCCAGCTGACAAAAATCAAACTATAAAAATGTAAAATGTCAGAGTCCAGAATGTCATCCCAGTCTGATGACATGCAGAATCCATAAAATCAGTGCCTTTTAGAATAGAAAAATACTGCCCACTGAAAAGAGACTACGGAACAAAAATAGTGCTACAACATTTAAGCACTGTGGTTGAATCAGGGCTACATATTATTAGTGATACATATCCTGTCATTTTAATGCCTGCATTTTCATCCATTTTATGATTATTCCAACGTGTACTGAACACAGACGTCAGTTACTGATAAGGCATGCAACCCATATAACAAGGTAACATGACATAACGGACTATTAACAAAATACCTGAGCAAAAAGTTGTTTTTATACATATGTATGTATTTATGTATTTATTTATTTATTTATTAACATTGTAAAATCTGCACAATCCCCTTAAATACTTAGACAATACATCATACATCTTTGTACCAGTGTCAGTCTCATTAATTCACAGTTTCAAGCTGTTCTTAGCATCAGCTCCTTCTCGGATGATCACAGCCCAGAATGGGAGAAACTGACGCGCATGAGGACCAAGAAACAACAGATCAGAGATTAAATATACATGAGTGTGTTCTACCAACCCACTATCAACAGTCTGTAAACCAGTATTTAACTGGACTGTGTGAGTCATAGACAAGTCACAGCTGATTAGCAAATATGGAACGTCTTTAAAGCTGCAGTAATCAATTCTGACCACTACGCGGCAGTCTAAGGTTTAATAGATAATATTATATGTAACTTTATTATCCCATTGCAGTTCCTGACAGCATGAACCCAGAGCTGGTTCTAGTGTCTATTCAGAGTTGGTCCAACCTTCAGAAGAGGGTTTGGCATTTCCATGATCTGGAGTTACGATATTACATCAGTGGATTTGTGCTGGTCCTGGCGTTGGGACACTGGAATCCAAACATGACGGGTCCAGTGCGTTTGTGTTGTTCATTGTGATTGTAATGGATGTCAAATATGTTTGAGGAAAGAAACCTCACAGCCTGCCCCCGGCTCCTGTGTTAGCTCTCTGGGTTCTCGGGGGTCCTGCTGTGGAACCAGTTTTCCTGGCTGAGATCCAGCTTCATAAAGTACTGGTATAAGATAAGGCACCGACTCTGAAAAAGGGAGGATTGAGTTTAAATCAATGCCATATCACTTGTATCGACTAGTATCTATTTAGATAGTTAGATAGTTGTTTAATTCTGTTTTTGCTAAATGTGCTTATCTTTAAGTGTGGGACTGGAATCCTAGAGTGGGTTTTATAGAGGAACTTCTGAATGTTTTTAACAACATCCACAAGGTCACCAACGATATTTCAGGATTACATTTGAGCCTTGTTTGAACTAATGTTGTTTGGTTGCATTTTAGGAACATGTTCAACACAAACTAAAAAATGTTCCCTTATCTGATTCATAGAGTTTGGTTTTCATACTGCCATTTGACTTCATGTTGAAATGAAAATCTTGATTAATGCAGCTTTAAATTCAGACCTCGTGCAGAACAGCCTTAGTTAAAGCTGTAACAGGGTTGTCCAGTGTGTAAAGCTATGAGTCGGCTTATTGAATATCATACCCAGTACTGATTCTTCTGAAGCGTGGGAGTGGTAGTTTTAATAATTTGGGAGGACGTAGGGGAACCATTACTCCAGGAACTGATAAACATAGATGAATCGATGGTGTTATAAGCCGAGCCTGGTGTCAGGAGCCGATCCAGAACGGGGCTACCTGGGCAGGTGGGGTTTATAGGAGTCACAGTCACTGTGGGAACTGTTGTGCTCCTCTGGGACTGACCACTGTAAGACTGACTGCTGGGAAGGCTGTGGGGAAGCGCCTCCTTGGATGCAGTGGCACTCTGCTTCCTCTGCCTGTGGTGTCGGAGGAAGACCACCAACACCACGAAGATGATTACAAGCAGCAGCAAGGCCAGCAGTGGTAGGATGACCAGGAGGGGGTTGGAGGCTTTTTGAGGGTAGGACTCAACACGAACTGGTGTGTTCCTAAAGGGGAAATCCTCCGGCCCATGTGTCGGCTTGCCAACAGTTGTACTGAAAATGCTAGTTCTGTTGGAGTTTCCCCAGCGGTTGCGTCCCTTGAACTTCTGCTGGTTTTTGCTTGGCTGCTGAGTGGCGAGAAATGCTGTCGACAGGCCTGGAAGAGCTGTTCCATTTCTGAAAGTCTGGACGGTCATCTGAGGCATGGATGATATGGTTGGGACTGGGCTCTTTGTGGTTGGGAAAAGTGCTGGATCATATGGCACAATTGTAAAGTGGAACTCCCCTTTAGCGGGGGGGACGTTATCAGCTTTCAAGACAAAAGCCAGCGAATCGTTTAACTCTTGAACTCCTGTCATGTTGGCGTTAAGCTCTAAGGCGACCTTCTCCTGCATCACCTCCTGATAACTGAAGGACTCGACCACTTCTGTTGTCCAGGACTTCTCTGGTTTGATTCGACCCACCTTCCCATGCTTTGGATGGGTCACAATGTCAAATACAGGAACACTCTGACTTATACGAGCCAATTGAGAGGCATTAAGGAAGCCAGTGTTAAGTTTAAAGGCAATTCCATTGGGAACCCTTAACCCTTCTCTGACTTGGATCAAAGGTCTGACAGTGATGTTGAGTTCTTGGTCAGTCAGGTTTGCTTCGGAAGTGAAGGCAGTAAATTCAAATCTGTCTTCTGCAGAGGACAGTGAGATCATGTGGTAGGATAATTTTCCCATCTCTAAATCCTCTTGCTCGAACTGTGTTACCACTTGGTTGTCCTTTAAAAGTTTGCCAAACTGCGGAGGCCTCGTGATCCGGTAGTGAATTGTGGTGTTTTTACCATTAGTTTTGGCAAAAAGATCATCTTGGGTCAGCAGCACCGATGTTTTTGCCTGTTCTAGTGTTAATTCAGAGTAGTTGACCAGAGAAATACTGATTTCTGTCACTTCAAGGTTAAAAAGTTTGTAAATTGGTTTATGGTGGCCATCGGTGACACTGAAGTAAAACACCCCTGATGCAGGGCTTCCATCATGGACGAAGAAAACACTTCCGTTATTGATTTGAGCTTGTGTGAAGGAACCAACTGACTGATCCAAAGTTCCTTCTAGGGCTAAGTACCCATTGTTTGGTTTGCTAATCACAGTGAACTTGATATCATCAGGAGGATTGTCCAAATCTTCCACTTTAAGGTTCTCTGGCTTCAGGGCTACTGTGTCTCCTTGTACGACCCGCAGACTTGGAGCTTTGGTTTTAAGTAATGGTGGCTGGTCGTTCACAGGTGTGACTGTGATATTAAAACGCTCCTCAATAAAGTCACTGTCGTCCAGAGGTCGCTGTGCAGTTTTGCCTTTAGCATTTAGCCAAGCGCTGAATGCGAAGTGATCGTGGGTTGTCTCGGAGTTGTCATGCTTGTAGGTAATACCGTATTTGTTGACGATATACTGGGAAAAATTGGGTTTCTCTTTGGTGAGGTTTCGTTCACCCACCACAATAACACCATGTTGGGGCAGAGTCGTCACCTGGAACCAGACCTCATGGCTGGATCGTTGAGGCAACGGCAGCTTCGACATCAGGTTGGAAGCATCCAACTTGGACTCATCGATGACGACGCTCTCCCCTTCTGTCACCTCAGCACCTAGACCCATAAAAAAATCCCATTAATCACATACCAGAGCATCGTTTTATAGCGTCCTGCCCTTTTTTAATTATGACGGACTCAACTCAAACAGCAAAAGGTCCAGGTATAAACATACAGATTCACGCTTTTTACCACAATCAAATCAGATTGGTTGAATATTTCTACTGAACAAAGCAGATAATATTCTCAGTTTTGCAGTGTGTGTATTTTTACAAAGTGCATGTGATTTGTTCCAAGTTAGTTTGGTAGAGATTGAAAATCATCCATATACACACAAAAATACTGTTCATCAGAGATTATAAAATAGATTATATATTAATGAAATATTAGTTCTGTAACTAAACACTTCAAAGTCCTTTTAATGAATATGCCAGTCTAAACATCTTAATATAATTATTATTTTCTATTAGATTCATATTATATCTCTAGTTCATCATGTGCTCTATGGATGTGATTATATTTTTGCACTTATTTTAATTGTTGATTTGCATAATACGAAACTACCCTAATTTTTCTATCAACACGCCTAATTTGTAAAAAGAAAAAAAAGAAAAATTCACTCTTAAAAATTATATTTTGTGACTTTTCCAGAAACTTTAGACAATTTTACTTTTCTCGTGTATTTTTGTTTGATTCTACTTTTTTTTTTCTGGAAAAGGACATTACATTAATTGTACTGGTGACTATGGAATCCCTATGATAACCTTTTCCATTCAGCAGAATATAAACAGTAAATTTCCACATCATTTGAGACTTTAATGAAGTCATCGGGTTAAACTCTGTTCATCTCATGTTGTTTAACATCTATAATGTTCAATCTTCCATTAACAGTATCATTATTGGTATTTCAGTTAAATCTGCCCCATGCAAGGTTTTTTTTGCTGAGCCTTAGAGGCAAACAAAAAAGCAATTTGGATTTAAATGCTCCTATGATGAATGGTAATAAATAGCCCTTTTTCCTCATTAGATTGTACTTCATTAAACTGTTGTGTTACATGATTGTAGTAACATGTTATCAATGACATAATAAAGAAGAAACCAAGGCTACGGTCACACTGCAAACAGAAGTGGCCCAAATCTGACTTTTTTAGCCCATATGTGACCCATATCTTATTTTTATGACAGCCTAAACAGCATAAATTCATTTTTCCATAAATTTTTTAACAATTTTATATCAGACCCAAACCACTTTTCTACAAGGTCCTAAATCTGATACATATCAGATGTTTAGCAAAATGACTTCAGTCTGAACGGTCATATCACATTTTATCCCACTTTTACGTCACTGAAATATGACCAACATCATAATTATAACATAAAATATATACTTCTGTAAACCCATTCTGCTACGTGTAACATCCCATCTTCTTCTACACATGCAGGTCACTTCTGAACCATAGACCGGTATGAGTCTGATGGCAGTCACATTATAATTAAAATGTGAACAACCACAAAAAAAATCTGATTTCAGCAAAAAAATTTGAATTGAGCATTAAAGCGTAAGTGTGAATGTAGGTCTATAGTCTTCATTCCACATTATGTTAATAGTTTTGTGACCTAGATGGACCTCACACATTTAGACCAGTTGGCATCTGAACTCGAAGAAAACTCTCCTAACCTGTGTTTGCAAGCAGGACTGTGTTATGTTCCGGTCCAGTATTCTCGTAGGAGATGTCTATTTTGAAGGTCTGGCTGTCCAGGGAAGCAGGTGGTGATGCAACAGAGAGGGTCAAGGAGTCCATGGCCTCCCACCCCACGGACTCAATGGGGGTCTGGATGTAAACAACCTCTTTTCTGTCCACCTGAGGTCGAGAAACAACAAAGACCCTCAACTCATATCAACAATTTGCAGAACATTCAGCTCATGAGGTGAACAAAACATTTAATAAAACAACTAAATGCTTCAGTTTCAACAACATGACAGTTTGTATTAACATGTTTTTAATATCATGGTAGTTTTTATTCTATCCTATTTACCTTTATGTATTTTATTTTATATTTATCCTTTTATCTTTCTCATGCTACAAACACCAAAGAGCTGGGTAACTTTATTTTGTTCCATCATGTATCATTGATTGAATGACAATAAAGCTGAGTCTGAGGCCTTTATTAATTAAAATGTGTTTTGCTCAGAGGTGAAAATACTGCACTAAAGAACCCAGCCTTAATGGTGGTCCATTCTAGACCATTGATTACATAAGAGCCTTTGTATTCCGTTCAGCAAGAAAAGCTAAGTCAGTTTCCTGAATGAAGACACGTTGCATCTATTATTTAAACCCCCAGAGTCCAGCTTCTTTCAGCAACAGAAAAATACACAGTTTAATACTAGCTTCTATAGGCAAACAGTACTGTAATGTAATATAAATCTGACATTTTTACAGACCCTGAGAGAAATTTGCTGAACTATATCTCAGCTCTTTACTTACCATCTCCTGTGTGAAAGTGGAGATGTCGAGTGTGGAATTATCCGGCTGCCAAGTCACCAGACGTCCTAGTTTGGGATGTCGTGTCACACTAAATGTAATTACACGGCTGGAGGTGTTGCTCATGTCATTGGTCACTGCTTGTAGATTCTCATTTGTGATTGGCGTCAAGGAGCCTGGAGGAAAAAAAACATTTAATGAAGTAAAATGTTAATTTCTTTGTGACAGTATTTACTGTTGCAGTGTCTTTGATAATTGGCCAGACCACAACTGCTGCTGATTGGTTTGTAAAGGGTTTGATTCTCATCTGCTATTGAAGCTTTAAGCTGCGACCACACATTGAAAACACTCATAAGGCTGCAAGTTTTCCCTCTGAAAACAAACGGGCTTCACATCTTTTTTACACCAAATTATGCAAAACAAGCTGTGGAACAGACTGATGAGAGTCAGTGCTTTGAAGTGTCAAATTAAAGCTCCTCTGCAGACATCACAGACTGCAGTGCAGGGTCTTACATAAAGTCCAAATATTAAAAGTGGATCGGGCCCTGCAGGAGCAGATGTCTTCCACTTGGGGGAAAAACATAAAGAGAAACATCTTGTGTGCACGATGGCACAGGCTGACTACTAAGAGCTTCTTTTCTTTCCAAGATGAATTTCTATAGCTCGGCTGCTGTGAAGACTGTGGGAAGACTAAAAAAGGCTGCAGATAAATGATGGAGAGGAATGATAGAGGCAAAGAGGGGACGAACCACAGTGAGATTCATTCATCACTTTGCGTGAGCACTCCCACCATCCTGGTCTGTCTCATGGGAAATTTCCCTTCTTAAGAAGAAGAGGAGGGGTGGGCCTTCTGTTCATTTTACAGTGAAACCCACCTACTGCTGAATCTGAAAACACTTTATGAAGTTGATGTTTTAGTGGCTATTAGACGGAAAATACACAAACCCCATCTCATACAAATTATGTTCCAATTAACTGAACTAATATTACAATTCTCTTTGATTGTAAATCCAGACTCACTCCCTGTATATTGGCAGGTACTGTGCTTGGATCAGAGTAAGATGAAGATCATGGCTTGCAAATGTTAATGTTTGTTAATGTTAATATACATACATTGTGAGCTTCTTTATTAAACAAAAACCTTGTATTTTTTCAAAACCCATAACCATGTGCGTTTTGTACCTAAAGCTAACTACAAAAAGTTTAACCCATAAAGACCCAAACATCCATCTTTAGCCTAAATCATCTACTGATGGAACTGTTTAATACCTGCTGAGCCACTAATCCTATCAGTACATGTCAATGATTGGTGTAAAATGCAGTTTGACATCTTTTCATGGTCATCAGATATGACCCATTTGGACGTTCACAGACTCTGTAGTTACCATGGAAACACCATCATCTTCTACAACACAGATTCACCAGTAAAACCCATCGAGTTGGATCAAAGGCAGTGGATGGACACACTGGTTTTATTTTCAGTTAATGAGAGTACTTTTCCTCATTTCTTTCTGATTTGATCTAATAACCTTAGAATTTACTCTGAACTTTAATGAACATCTACATGATCAGTCATTTAAATATAGGATAACACCTGATTTTCACTGAAAAATGCAAAATACAGAGGACAATACTATAAGAAATGGTGATAAATCACTTGGGAGAGACAAAAAACTAATTAGGAAAATAGTGACAAAAATAGTTGTGGGTCTTTAAGGGTTAATGATGCGGCGACCACTACCAGCAGATACTTACATTTATAAAATATTTATAATATATTTATTCAAATAAAAACTTAGTCAATTATAAGCTGGGTCTCCATGTTGTCGAGGTTGAGCGATAACATTGTTAGCATTGGGCAGCCATGGCTCAGGAGGCAGAGTGGGTCATCCAACAACCGAAGGGTTGGCGGTTTGAATTAATAGTCATGTCCTAGTCATGTACTGTTGTGCCCTTGGGCAAGACACTTCACCCACCTTACCTCCAGTGTCACTCACACTGGTGGTAAATGTGTATGTGGCGGTGGTCGGAGGGGCCGTCGGTGCCAATTGGCAGCCATGCTCCCATCCGCCTGCCCCAGGGCAATTCTGGGTGTAAATGTAGTTTACCACCACCAGAGTGAGAATGTGAGAGTGAATGAATAATGGATCCATTATACATGCTTGAGTATGCGTTCATAGAAAAGTGCTACATAAATCTAATCCATAATTATAATTATAAAAGCTGATCTTCAAATACAGGCCAGGTAAAAAAAATAACATGGGCAAACTTCTGATCCCTGTCATTTACCGTCTTGTCAGTTTAGGTGCAAACCAGCTACTTTCAACATACTTTTGTTTCACATCACTCATCTGAGGCATTATTGTCTGGTTTCAGTCAGCTGTATGTGTGGGTCTTATTTTTTCTGCAAAACTGTCATTTGTGAAAACAATTAAATAAACAAAAATAACAAGCACCAAAGGAAGGCAAACTTTACACAATAAAAGCTTTGTTGAGAAATGAATAGACTGGATCCTCTGGACCCCTACAGGGCTTTTATTTTGAAACAGATAAAGAAGTACATTTGTAAAAAAAAATTAAAAAAGGGCAATGCAGTATTTGTACCACAAATGGGAGTGCATCAATACAAGGTTTGGTGAAATAGCAGGTATTTTTACTCAAACAGGGGAAATGAGAAAAAAGGCCTGTCTCTAATGCACTCCTCCTTCAAATAAAGGCATCTTCTGCAGCTGACAGAAATACACACTCCCATAACTACTTAAGGAAGTGTTTTGTCTAACCACTCCCACTTAGGAGGCAGGAAGTTAAGTCTTTATATTTGTTCCCAAAGCCTTGAACGGTAACATCCCACCATATGTTTCTTTATTAGACTGGTCACATAGATTAAACATGTTCCAGTGTTCCGCCAATGCCTTTGTTTGTGACCATTTACGTGCGTTTTTTCATGTTTGCTGTTCTTTCACTGTCATTCCCTCAATGACCTCTTGCAGTTTCATGAAGGTTTAATGAATACTATTGATGCAACTGACATCTTTGTACTGTGGATCCTTAGTCTAATTCTGCAAAGCATCTGAATTGTCTACCAACTCCCCTCGGACAGATGACAAATCCGTCTATTAGCATCAGATCTAATAAAAAGAGCAGTAACTTACCCATCCAACACTAGTGCATTCATTAGAGGGTCCGAATAAAGTGAATGAGACCAGAATGGCTTCACGTTTATAATAGAGTTGAAACAATTAATCAACTTGACTCAATTAAAAAAATTATTCAAATCCAATAGTCCTGAATTGAAGCTATGTTTCCTTCATTTCTCTCCTGTTTAACACTGGTTCCATTGTGTTTCACATGGACGTTTATTGCGATGCACATGACGCCAGGTTCAGTCGGTAGAAGTTAGTAAGTTGGATCCAAATGTTTTGAAGACTGACTTGACAGACTGTTTATAGATGTCACTGGACTGGTTGTGTGTGTATTTATTTATTTGTTTACTTATACTGTTATGTATATTTTTATATATACTTTTATACTGTTGCTATTTCTATAGATTTTTTTGTATATCCTTTTACTTTTATACTTTTTGTGGCTATTCTTTCAGTTGGTTCTGGAAATAAGGGACACATTTGTCATTTTTAAACGTCTGTTCCACATTTTTACAATTTTTTCGTGTATTCAAATAATTACTTAATAAAATCAAAGAAAATAATCGATACTTACAGCTCTCTATATATTTATAGACTAGTTGACGTCTTCTGAACTGGAATCATGTGGGGGCAGATATATTTTTTGTACATTTTTAGATACTTCCACAGTAGCTTTGACTTCTATTCACAGTTGTTTGCCATTGACCCAGAATCTTTCTGCAAAGTCTGAGGTGTATTTGCAGCCAACACCAAGACTGTAAGAATCTTTTTAGGAAATGAGGCAGATGAAAGCACTGAGCTGCATGTTTTCAACTGCACACAAAGCATCCAGACATGCAGGTTTGTGAGGAAGGGGAAATGCATTGATCTGCCGTCTAGTGTCAGAGTGTTTCATGTCACCCCTCACACCATCAAAACCCTTCATTGTCAGTTGGATGTCCCAGTCCGCCCCGCCTGGCACAAACAGGGCTGCCTCACAGAGACACTGGCACAGCTTTTCAAGTACCCACTCACCCTGTGGCAGGGAAGATCAGCACAACGTGCCAGTTGGCAGTTTTCTGCCCTCACAATATCCTCTCCTTGTAGTTCACAAACCAGACCAGATCACTGCAAACCTCCGAAAAAAGCCTCAAACTGTATTTGTAGACAGAGGCTGAACCCAGTCTGCATATTGTTACAACTTAACTAATAAAAGAAGCATAGCAAATATTATGCAATGGTAGCTGATTCATATTTAGGTGACTTGGATGTAGGAAAGTGGTTCAATTATTTAACCAAAGGACTGACCAGAATTCATTTGGTTAAATTATTTAGACTGAAACTTTGCTGAAGCAAAAAAAAAAAAAAAGTGAAATGAGAGAGGAAACGAAAACTTAGCATGTTACTAAAAAGCTTGTGTTGAGTGAATGACTGAGATACAGACCTAGAATATGTTGTTTCAGTTCATGTTGAGGAAACAGCTGTGTAGTTTCATCAAGACCTGACTAAGAATAGCCTTTCAATCACCAGCCAATAATGGACAATCAGTGACTTCACATTACAAGAATGAAAAACACAGAGGTGTGGATTTTACCAGGATTTTACCTAGGAAAATTTTAGACGATGATTTGAAGGATTGATTAAAAAATATACTTATTATTCATACATTATTTTAGGCGTTATTTCAGAGAGGAGTAGCACATTGTTGGTTATCATTTATTGCTAATTTTATTTGTTTCCTCTACAAAAAAAAATGCGAAGACTGTCAGCCTTATCCTTTAAAGCCTCTAGAAATCTGGTAAGAAATAGTACAAATATTTAAAGTGAGTGTTTACTACAGAGAGAGCAGGTCAGTGCAAGTAGTGTAAAACTTTCTGAGGCCAGCCTCTAGTGGCCATTGGTGGTATTACACTGTTCCACACTTCAC
>JAPTYQ010000030.1:10348275-10358617 GCA_029814465.1 Ostorhinchus cyanosoma | reverse complement strand
ATGTCAATAGCTCGATTAGAAATATGTTTTTTGAGAGAAATGTTGACGTGTTCAATACTTATTTTCCCCGCTGTATGTATGTATGAATGAGTTTAACCACATGGGAATGGGATTGTAAAAAAAACAAACTGTAAAGTGAAGAAAATGTGTGTGTGGTGTGCTGATACTCAGATCTGACCTTCAGCAGTCCAATCAAATCAATTACCAAAACAGCCTCCTATCAGCTAAAGAACATACCTAGAGTAAAAGGTTTTATGTCCCAAACAGACCAACACCAGCTCATTCATGCTTTTATCTCCAGTAGACTGGACTACTGTAACGGTCTTCTGACTGGACTCCCCCAAAAGCGCATTAAACAGCTGCAGCTCCTTCAGAACGCTGCAGCTCCAGTTTGGACCAGAACTAACAGATCAGAGCACATGACTCCAGTTCTAAAGTCTGTCCACGGGCTCCCAGTCAGATACAGGATAGATTTTAAAGTTCTGCTACTGGTCTATAAGTCACTGAATGGTTTAGGTCCAGAATACATGAATGACATGTTAGTAGAACATAAACCCAGTCGGGCTCTGAGGTCAGCTGACTCAGTCCAGACTTCAAACTAAACATGGTTTTAGCTGTTCTGCTGCACACGACTGGAACAAACTACCAACTGACCTGAAATCAGCCCCAAAGGTGAACATTTTCAAATCCAGGTTAAAAACCTCCCTCTTCTCATGTGCTTATGAGTAAACTCTTTTCAATCTTGTCTTATAATTGTATTTTTTGTTATCTTAATGTCTTGCTTTACTCTATTTTATTTAAAATTTTAAAGAAAGGTTTTAATTTAATTAATGTATTTATTTCACTCTGGGAATGCATTTTAAAACCACATTTTATCCAGGGTTATTTTAATGTCTTTTACCCTGTTTGTGATTTTCAATGTCTTATTCTTCTGTGATTTTTTTATGCCTTTGTAAAGCACATTGAGTTACCCTGTCTATGAATAGTGCTATACAAATAAACTTGCCTTGCCTTAATCTAACATTGTCAGGAAGATATTGCGATATGAAATAGCTGTGTGGTACTGACGTAAATGGTCAAGCAAATTAATTGTGTTACCTCTCGTTGTGGCAACAGGTGGAAGGCACTATCGACACAGAACACGTGTCATTCTTGCAGCCAAAATAATTCCAGATAACTGATGCTACTTTTCTTTTTGGCACCAAGTCTTTGTTTTCGGTGATTTTCTCTTGTTCGTTGCTCATTTTTCATTGTTGTTACCAGCGACTTGCTCCGTGTGCAAGGGTGTGATCTATTTTGGCGAACTGATTAAGAACAATTGCGATTGGTGGATCGCTGTGTGCAGTGTGTGTCAGGTACCCAGGTTGAAATCAGATGAGAACCCTTTGAGTTCATTTGCCTCCTACATTGCAAGACCTGCAATGTGACAATTGCGCACATGCACATCAAATGATATATCGTGCAGCTCTAATATTTTTTACATAACATTATCCTCATAGCATGTCTGCCTAAGTTATATTTTTGGCCAAATTGTTCATCATCAATCATTGGCTTTGACCGAAGAAAATATGACTTAGGTAATTATGCTATGAAGCTAATGATAGGTAAAGCCTGAATGATTAGAGTATTGTGACAGTGTACTAGTACTACTTTTACTTCAGTAAAGGATTATAAAAATACTTCTTCCATCACTGGAAAAGCGTTAAATGCAATAAAATAATGCAGTGGTTCCCAACCTTTTTTGTCTCTGACCCCATTTTAACATCACCAATTCCTGGCGACCCCAGACATTCAAAAGAGTCTTTTTTTTTTGGCTAAAATTAATTTGTTGAGTAGTTTGCTATACTATATTGCAAATAAATGTTAATTTTAGATGACATTTAGTCCTTATAATGTATATTATTATGGACGGAGGCAAAAAAGCCAGGTGTAAATTACTGCATAAAGTGAGAATTAGATTTTCCTTGGTCAGGATATGTACAGTCAGTCCAGCTTGTATTTATAAGGAGACAATTGATACTGAACAAACAAGAACTAAACTATGAATAATGAAAGAGCTGCAGCATCTGAAACTGACCATAATGAACATTTGACAGATAAACAGAAACACAGTGCTTCAGTTTCAGCTTCAGTTTATCATGTCTTTTATGGATTGTGATTGTCTCTCTCAGCTCACCATATATTTTTTTTATTAGTAATTATTATTATTATTTTTTTTTTTTTATCAATTACTAGAAATTTCAGGTGACCCCATTTGAATTCCTGGTGATCTCACATGGGGTCCTGATCCCAAGGTTGAAAAACACTGAAATACTGTAATGTGCGCTAAAAAACATCAAGTGATATGACATGAAAACGGTAAACAAATCCTGTATTCTTCCTGACTAGTTTGTAGAACTACATCTCTACACAGTGAATGTGTGTACAAATACCTCACCTGCCTCCGGGTGAAAGAGGTGAGGGGTACGCCGGGGTGTCGAGAGTGTTCAATGTGGCCATGGAGTGGGAGCTCGGTCAAGATGTAAAGGAAGTTGATTCCAGAAAAATGTCGGTTGGTTACTTTCAGCAGTTCCTGGGTGAGTGCCTTCGATGTGCCCTCATCCAGTGTGAAATTGACGACTTGAAGTGGGATGAGGCGTGGGATGATGTCGACAGACATCCTGATATCACTGACGTCAGTAACGCCGTTGGTGGCGTCGAGGATGAAGGTGTCGTCCACTTGGTCGGGCTCCACCTGCATGTACTGAATGTTCCCGCCGTTAACGTCAGCTTGGCTAAAGGTCTTGACAGGAGACTGTTTGGTTCCGATGTAACGCTCCTCCGCTTCGACAAAACGCCGGAGAAAGCCATGAGACGGGGCAGCCTTGACTGTGAATACAATCTCAGATGGCAGGTTGTCCTCATGAGTGACCTGCAAACATCAGAAAACATATTCTGTGAAATGTTCCATGTGTCACTGAAGTTTACCTTTCATGTTTTCAATTCAATGCGTCATCGTAAAATTTAGAACAAACAGGTAAGCATTTGTTTTTTCAGGTAAAACCCAGAGGAGAAGCTCATCTTTAATGGTAGCATTATTGACCCCATTCTTTTAACGAATTGTGATCATGCATCATATTAATTTTAGGTAAAGGGGAGGTAAAACTGAAGGCTCATCTATTTTAAGAAACACTGCCCTGAAAATCCACAAGTATATACATTATATAACAATCTGCTATAGTCTTATTATTAATATTCTGCATTGAATATGGTATTGCTATTGCTTATGAGTATGTTTTTTTTTTTTAATTGGCTTTTATACTTACTTATTTTTAAAGTTGGCTTTAGGGTTTCATTTTAGTTTAATACTTCAGGTTTTTTTTGTTTTACAGCATTTGGAGAAACTAACTGGTTTTATTTTAGGTTTTCATGTTAGTTTAAGCTTCACCAGCTATTGCGAAGAAGATTTTGATGGAGCTGAAATGAGCAGGATACTTGACACCAAATTCTAAAGCCAGGTTGTTGTTTTTTTCTTAAGATTTTCCAAAACTGTGCGAGTCATTCATCATTTATAGTTATTTAATTTTATTTCTACACTCACCTCAAGTTTTGTTTCATCAATCTTGACCGGCTTCCCCTCTTCCACCAGTAACATGTTGTGATGCTGGATGATGGGTGGTCTCTGATGACTTTCCAGATAAATCTTCACATTAATCCTGACCACCAGCTGAAGGTCTTTGGCTTTTACTGTTAAAGTGAAATAGTCTGCCAGTTGTTTACTGTCATTGTGCCGATAGGAGATAAGGCCATCCTTTAGGTCAGTCAGCGTGAACAAATTCACTTTTTTATCATCATGATTAACTACCCCACATTTAGGAGCCTCATCCAGCTTAAACAGGACTTCTTTGTCATCTCTGATGTCCAGATTGGATACAACGCTGAAATTAGTAGTTGAAAAAGTGACTGATTTTCCCTTCTGAACTAATATGCCTGTGTTATTACCAACTTTCAGGAAAGGATCATGTGCACTGACATCTAACAGACTTGATACAAAATGTTTTCCATCAGAGACGAAGAGCACAAACCTGCCAGTGCTCACACCTTTGTGAATGAACAATACACGATTTTCCTCCAAATCTTTCTGGCGAAACTGGAAAAGCCGTTGAGTAGTGTCATTCACCAACACCAGGTCTCCCATGGGGATTCCACGACGTGTGTAAAGCAACTGGCCATCATCAAAATCCGAGTCTGCATCATGATAACACAAATCCTCTATAGTGAGTAACCTCTGCCCTTCTCTTACTACGTTGAAAACTTTATCAATGACACGTACAGGCTTTTGATCATTGACGAGCTGAATGGAAATGTTTAATGTTCCTTCTTTAGAGCCAACTTCATCCTCTGTAATGGTAGATTTGAACCCTTGGCTGGTGGAGGCTATGAAAGTGAACTCATCTTGAGTTGTTTCACTATCATCATGGATGTACATTAACCGTTTCTCTAATATATCTTGATTACTGAATGTTAAGATTTTGTCATAGCTTGCATTTGAGTTTGACTGACTGATGCGTGCAAGTTTTCCATGTTTTGGACTGTTTATCACAGTGTAATACATATCTTTTGTGCTCAAAGTCTCTGAAAACAGTTCTTCTTTTGTGATCAGTTTACTTTCTCCTTCTAAAAGAGAGAGCCCATCATTCTTCATAAACACACTATTGACATCTGCTTTAATTGAAACTTGAAAATCATAGTTCTGTGACTGAGAGTGTTTGGAAAACAGCAGGAATTTGAACCTGTCACTGGTATCTTCATAAGGCCTGTCCACTAGTTCATAATGCACTTTACCATCTGTGATATTTCTTTGGCTGAAGGATGAGTTCTTCCCCAACACTGTAGTGTCCAGCAGAAGTTTTCCTTTCTTTGGTGTAGTGAGAACCCTAAAATAAATGTCATCCTCTGAAAGAAGAACACCTTCTGCTGTGGCAAAAAGATAGTCAGAGTCCAGTGTCACTTTACGGACTTTATCCATGTCTTTTACTACATTTCTCACCAGGGTGTATTTCACCCACTTCACAGTAATTGGGAAGAGTATTTCGGTTGTAGCCCTTGCAGCCACAGTAACTTTGCATTTGAAGTAATCCGTAGCATTGGAAGTTTGAATTTCTTGATAATTGTTAACATATCTCAAGCGCTCTTTTTCTAGAAGCCTCTGAGAGAATGAGTCAGTGAGCCTCCATTCACCACTTGAGTGAAGTCTCTGGAGTTCTCCATACTGCGGAGGCTCAGTGATATCATATCGGATGTCTACAATCTGTTTCACAGCGTTGGTCTGCACAGCTATCTGCTTTGAGCCAATTATAGCTGCATCTCCTTGAATGATCTCCAAGCCTGTGTTGTTGGCAATTTTATACTCCAGAGCTACAGCCATGACCCTCAGAACCACAGTGTTGCTAACCTTTTCCCCATCGCTAACTCTAAGCACTATCCTAGAGTTTCTAACTCCTGTGTGTACATAGTACACTTTCAGTTCCTCCAAGTCTCCGTGTGAGAATGATGTCACTGCTGTTCCTGGGTTATTTTCAATTTCTAAATATCCTGCATCTGCATTCAGGTTTCCAAGGACTGAAAAGACAAGGTCAGTGTAGCTGCTGTCAATGTCTGTGGCCTTCAGAACATCAGTGGTGAGCCGCTTCTTTGAGTTTTCCAACAGAACGAAGAGATTTCCTTCAGGAAGACTTAATTCAGGTGCATCATTGGTGGGTGTGACAGTAATATTGTAGCGGTACAATTCACTGCCTTTCAAATAATCAGGAACCTGCTTTCTGCTGCTAGAGTAGATTGAAAACACAAAGAAATCATCAGGATCCTCGGAGCCTCCATGAATGTACATGACTCGTTCGTGCCAAAGGTCCAACATGCCAAAGGTGTTTTCTTCTTGGTCTGGATCGACATCAAGCCTTATTTGACCACGCTGAGGTTGCTCTTCAATTCGAAACATAATCTGTGACTGTCGAATTCCAAGCTTCTTGAAGTCCAGGAGAACCTTGATATGTTTGGCCTCAAGAGATGCTCGACCTCCTTCTGCAACAACAAGGTTTTTGAGGTGAACAAAATTCAAACCATACTTTCTGTCCAAGCCTCTCGCAAGAGTGGACATGTGAAGTGAAGGTGTTGGTGTCACTGAGTGTAACAGGGATCCTGGAACACTTGTTGTACTAACAGTGGTTGATGGTTCTGGTACTTTCTCAGGTTCGCAACCAACTGAGATATCTTTGGTGACTACAGCAGCGGAGAGACCCGTTTTTACTCCATTAACTTCAATGTTCTTTAAACACCCTTTGAAAGAACCTCCTCTGACACGCTTTCCAGACACAGAGACCAGCCCTACCTTTCTAACTTCTGATCTGGTGCTGTCGTCGATACCACCCACAAAGAGGTGACCTTTAAGCTGAAGTCCCTTGGAACGAGAGTTAATACTGGTTTTCACCAGCTCTCCATCAACAGAGAGCTCAAGGCTTTTGGAAGTGAAGTACAACTTGAGAGTATGCCATTTCCTGTCATTGATGAACGTCAAGGAACGCAGTTCAGTTTTGGTTCCACCCTTTCCAACAATGGCTACCAGCAATCCTTCCTGAATCTCCAAAGCTACGAAGTTTCCCTCTCTGGCAGAATTGTACAAGATAATTCCCTCTTTAGCTGATGTGTGCACAACACATTCAAATACGGCTTCCTGTTGCGTATTCCAAGGTGGCAGAGAAATGTAGGCCCTGGAGCTGAAGAGGCTGATAGGATCCACTTCAGTAGCAAAGAACTGGGGACTACAACCAAGAGACACCTCGTAGACACTCTTGAATCCAGTGTACGGCCTCAGAGACGACAGCAAGTCATGTTCATTGAAGAGCACCTCATCCATGCAGCCTCTGAAGCCTACAGTGTCTCTTGGGAGATAAGGTCTGTCCAAACCTCCAGACCCGCCAACATAGAGACCATCTAAAATGTTGAGGTCATAATGGGAACCCGGTATCTTCACACTGGTACGAGAGTTCTTGTCAACGGTCAGAGTGACATTGTGCTGCTCATGGTGGACTTCCACTGAGTGCCAGGCCAGATCATTGAGCTGTGTTCCTCTCTCTGACTGTATCACTTGTTCTCCAGATCCAAGGTCCAGTTTTAGCTAGGAATATAAAGAAACAATCAGGTCACTAAGTACATTATAATGTAAAATTCATATCAGCAATTACATTTAACACCTACTGTAAAAGTCAAGCACACAAACATTCATGCTCAATTTTAAATTCTCCCATACACAAATGTTTACATATACTAAATTTCCATAGAAGAAATAAATGCATATGGAATACAAATAAATATGTATATGTGTCTGTGTGTGTTCCCTCCGGGTCCTCTGGCTTTTTCCCTCTGTTCAAAGACATACACTTTTAACAGAGGCATGTCTTAATAACTAGTCAAATCACCCATGGAGTTATTGTGAGAGTGAATGATTGTTAACCCGTATGTACCAACCCTATGAACAACTGGAGCCACATCCAGAGCACCATTGGTAGCTGGCATAGGATCTGACGTCCCCACGTCTCTTTCAAGGATTACGTGGTTCAGAAAAATCAAGGACTGAATGACTGAATGTTTAATGTTTATGAAGTAATATATCAAGTACTGTACTTCAGCACATTTTGATCTACAAATTAAAGTAGTGGATTCCAACCATTGTATTTTACCTTTGTCTTAACGCTTGTGTGGTGTTAGTATTTTTGTTACTCAGCCAGTGTTCATAGGTCTGGTGGACCTGCTAGAGTTTTGGGTTTTCAAAACAACACAATCCAATAATTTTATGTTAAAATACTCAACAGATGTTTACTTCATCATCCCAATTACAAGTCATATGAACAGCAAACATCACTAATCCCTGGAAGGCACCAACATTCCAAAATACGCTGAAAGGCACGAAAGTTCAGCATTTCTCCTTCAGGAGAGGAGAAATGGTTTTAGTGAAAGACTGGAAAAATAAACAAAGTTGTAAATAAATTGTTTACAAAGGCAAATTTGATAAACAAAGTGATAAGTTTTGTGACCAGTGCTTAGATCTATCCAATGAATCAATCGAAATTTAAATCTGTTGAGAACTGAGGGAGGAGAAGCAATTTTAGTGAATTGTGGACGGACGACGGATGGACGAAGCACAACGGCAATAGCTCATCACCAGCCCAGATGAGCTAAAAATAAGCACTGTGCAGTTAGCTAATATTTCAGATTTCTCTGAGTTATCAGCTCCATCAAAAGGTGACTCTTCCCTTGAAACCTCTGAGATTTTGCTCTAATACAATATATGACAATACTATCTCCAAAAATCAAAGATTAGAGAAAAGTGAAAAAGTAAGCAGAGCTTACTAATATCCCATTGCACAACCCTCTGCTCACTGATACCTTGTCTAGTCAGGGATTATTTGAAGACCCTGGTGCTAAAAGTACTGAAGTCACATTTTTGACAATTCAAGTTGAGCATATAAACAAGTTGCATTTGTTTAGCTACGTCCACCCTATAAATATTTTTTTACAGATTTTTTTGTGACTTCAGGACTTTTAGCACTAGGGTCTTCAATTTAGAATTTTAATTTAATAATTTTAAACTAAATTTCTGGGGGCCTTTTGGTAGTTCAGTCAGACCAAGACAAACATTATTCTAAACCTCAACTTTCGATCACTTTGTCTGTTGAACTGGGTGAACAGTTTTCGAGAAATTGGTTGGAGAAATTTTCAGTTAGCATTTTCAAAAAAAAAAAATTCAGTCATTAAACTGTACACTGCACCTGTCCTAGTGGTAAAGAAAATGTTGGTCAAATTTGAAAACAATCAGGTGAATAGTCTTCAAGAAATCAGTTGGACAAAAATCTTGGATGAATGGACGGACCGGATTCCTGGCATTGCCCATAGGTCGGGAGTATAGTAAAAACTGTACACACATCAGAACTTAGAATTTCCCTGTTTCCTCTCCCATTTTATCTGGTAAAATAAAAGTTGATCTGTAGTCGTTTGAAATGGCTATACTTCCAGAACCTCTAACAGTCACATGTCATGATGATACTAATTCACTATTGATTAACCTAATGTTGTTTGAGGGACCCAAACTTATGCTTAGTGAAAATGATTCTACTACATTTTGGTTTTAATACTTGTTTACTTTTAATTAAGTGGGACTTCTTTGTTTTTGTTTTTTTATAATGCTGTACAGGTAGGTCTTGAACCTAAACCTTTTCCACTACTGATATACAGCTTTTGGTTATTATGTCTCCAACATATATCTTTGTATAATCACAGGATACCTGTGATAATAGGATACTGTCTTATTGGTTACATATATGACTCCAGATGTATGGGCATATATGTCATGTATTATTATATGTACATTTGTTCAAGGGCAGGCTGACATGACTTCAAAGAACTAAATGATTAAGTGCAGACAGCTGGAAAGGGAAATACAGGATCCAGACATATATTCCATGATGTCACCTGTTGTTATAACCGTATATTTTTTCAGTGATTTAAAGCAGGAAGTGCACTAGTATTCCCTCGCCTTCAGCTATGTCCTCAAAGCATCATGTCACTACCTCAAACTAATGCTGCACTTTGATGACATGCTTGTCAAGGCTTGCAACTGAGTCCCTGCTATTCATGCCTTGGTTTTCAGGGAGATGCACTCATGTCTGACTCAGATGGAATGAGACCCCACACCCGGGGATAACTTGTGCAAGTGAAGAGAAAAAAATTATTTGGTGATCTGTGTCTGTTCAAGGCAGAGGGACGAGTAGTTCTGTCCTCGTGCTCAGTGAAGTACAACAATGCACCATAGTTGTCTGTGTGACTCATTCCTAGCAGCGCAAATCTAACACGAATAGAAGCTTAGTCACAAGGATTTCTTGAGTTGGATACACAAAAGCTATAATGCCGATCTCAGGACTCTGTGTTTTTGTTGAAAGTCTGTCTGCATTTCCAAAGGCTTTGTATCATACATCTGTCCATTCTGTGTGCTGACTTAGCATGGCAGAGCTGCTTAGAAAGCTCTTTTAGCAGCAGTCTTGACAACTAACAAATGTGTTTCAACCTCTTAGCAAAGCTTGTGTAGGGGCTAAAAATACTGCATCCCTATGGGACACAAATCTACCAGAATTTCTTTAGTGTGCCCAGTCTATTTCTGGCATCAAGTCTACAAGACAAAAAAGTCTGTCCTGTCTAGTCTTCAAATTTTATTTATACATCTACTTTATGAAAAGCTTGAAAAATAAGTTAACAAACCCTCACTCTCTCCCTCTGCAGTGGTCAAAAATAACATTTGTATACAGCATATGGA
>JAPTYQ010000030.1:10334173-10345904 GCA_029814465.1 Ostorhinchus cyanosoma | reverse complement strand
ATAGCCTAAAGCGGAGGCCTGTTATACATTTTTGGTATCAAATGTAAGGTGTAGCAGAATGGACTTGACTGCGGAAACGCTGCTGTTAAACTACTGAATGAAACATTCTCTGAGCTCGTAGTAGTTTTTACATTTGCTGTCGTTACACAAACTAAGACGTGTTTATGGTTGTGCAGGAATCAACAGAGTAGTTTGAGTCCCAACTGGACCAGGACCTTTGTGTGTGGACTTTCCATGTCCGTGTTCCCTGTTCCGTGCAGGTTTCATCCTGGTCCTCTGCTTTCACAAACTGAAATACCAGGTTCCACTGCTTCTACTGTGACTTCAGTGCAGCGGCTGAATTTCCCTTTGGATGAGAAAAGTGACAGTTACTTTAACCCATAAAAGCCCACAGCTGCTTTTGTGGCAGTTCCCAAATGATTTTTTCACTAAATCTGCCTGTTCTTAACTGATTTATCACCATTGGTTGTAATATTATCCTTTGTAATGCATGTTGCATTGTTCAGTGAGAATCAGGTATTATTCACCTCCACCAAAGGTGGTAAGGTGTATGTAACAGTCAGCGTCTGTCTGTCTGTCCGTCTGTTAGCAGGATTACGTAAAAAGTTACCAATGGATTTTGATGAAGTTTGAACTGGAGGCCACAAATAGCCCAAGGAAGAACTGATTAGATTTTGGTGGTTCTACTCCCTCTCTTTCCCTAATTACCTCTTTCCCTAATGAGGCACTCCCTTGACAAACAGATTTCAACCAATAACTCAAAAAGTTAAGGATGGAAATTGATGAAATTTTCAGGAAATGTTGATACTGGCACAAGGAACAAATGATTAAATTTTGGTGGTTGTCGGGGGGGGTCATCCTCGGCGGAGGTGTGCGCTCTCCGAGTGCTTTTCTAGTTTATTATTATTATCATTATGATTATTATTATTATCTGCACTTTGCTCTGTTTTTTTTTCTATTTCTATTTTTGAATGTGTATGTGTTCTATTTAAATTTTTTCCAGTGGATCATAACTTCGTTCATTATACCAATGTTGAATGACAATAACGAATCTTGAAATGGGTGAATAATCTTCAAGAAATTGGTTGGACACATTTTCTGAGTTCAAATTTTCAGAAAAGTTTCAGCTAATAAACTGTGCTCTGAAATATATGATACAAAACAATTCTCTTTTCTTCAGATACAACAAAATTCAGTAAATGTGTACATCCTTAAGACACACAAAAAACTGAATTGAATGTGTTCTAAAGGTTAAAGTCACTATTTAGTTTGACCTCTGACCCCATGACAAGAAGCAGCACAAACAGAAACACTGGACATGTTGAATAAAATCTGGTCTAAAACATCCAGAGATGAATGCAATATATCTCATATTGTCAGAGCAAAAGGGTTAAAGACACGTCAAGTCAAAGGGAGGTCACACTAAATATGCCCACTTCGGTTTATAGAAGCTGTTTTTTCCTCGATTCTTTTATTGCTGAACATACAGTCTGGAGAAAATTATTAGACCATCAAAAGTCATCAAAAACAATGGTTATGCAATCCAGTCCTAACTCCTGTGTGGATCAGGTGACTAAAACAGACAGAAAAGAAAATATGGAATGAATAAAAGCACTGTTTTTGTCAGTACAATGACATAGATATTGATGTAAGAACTGAAGTGATGTTGGTTATTATCAAGAAAACATGGACAATGGATAGATATCAGCTCTGAAATTAAACTCTTATGAGCTATTTTTGTTGTTATCACATTTATCCAAACAAATGTACCTTTAGTTGCACCAGGCATTAATATGAACAAGAAACTGAAGAAAACAAGAGTGGTCTAATATTTTTTTCCATAACTGTAAATACCCAGATTGGACTTAGTATAGAGCCAGAGAAATGTTCATATGTGGTCAATAGAACTTCACTGAACCAACAAACCTAAATTTGGGACTTATCTGCTTGTGTGATGTATTCAGGTGCCTTTTGTAAACTCTGCAATCTATATTATCACTTTGTATAACATTCAAGTACACTTTATATAATCAACCAAATAGCCTGAGGAAAGTGTATAATATAAATACATAGGGAAATGTTGATTATTTCTTGTTTCTATTGTTGCTGTATGTTAAAATCAGAATAGTCCAATTGTTTCCACAGTGTCTCCTTGGAAAAATGTAGGTCCTTATATAGGTGATGACTCCTACAGTAAAGACTGTCCTATGAGATATGACAATAGTATAATACAAAACCTTTTCTGTTGTCACATGAAATATATCATCATATTCCAGAGAGTTCAGTGAGTGTATAAGAAAACCTGAAGCAGAGTACGCGGAACAACTGGAACACAAAGTACAGTAAAGCAGTTAATACAGCAAATACAAAGCAAGTCCAGTCAAGCATTGTGGTCTTAATATAGCCAACATGTGACATTTAAATATAAAAGCCAGGCTAATTATCATCCCGGTTGTTCTTTACAAGTGGAGCAGAGAGTGTGGAAGTGGGAACCACACTAACACACACTCCCACAGAGCTTTGTAACACACACTCTGCACAAATTATACAGTACCTCACCTGATGTAAAGAATGTTTGTCATTCTTTGGATCTTTGGAGCTTAGTGGGACCTTCCCGGTGGGCCAGTTGTATTTGTACTTTATGTACTCGCACATAATGATTAACAATCATTTGAGTAAGACAAGAGCAAAATTATGAGTTTTAAAGCTTTACCTATAGAGTAATAACTAGCTTTAGGATGAAAGTCGTCCCCCCTGATTTACAGCTAGAGGAGAAAGTCTTAAACAGTTGGAAGGACAAATCTAAATTGTAAAGATATCTGACTTCAGTGGCACAAAAACAGCGTACAAACCGAGGCAGTGGATGTGGAGAGGGTTAGGATGGAGGCAGACAGGTTTGGACCTGCCCTGGCCTGACAGGAACCTTCAACCTGAACATGAAAGGCTCTGACGTCCCCACATTGTCTGTGGCCCCCTGTTCCAGCGTGGACCCAGCTGTTTCTTCTACCTCACCTCCCTGCCATTTCACATCACCCTGTAATCTGGGTTAACGCGCTCTGAGGTGTTCTCATCTCAGTCTCCATGCCCTGGCACCACCAGTTTAGGTTTTAATGAGCTCAGGAGTCCCCCGCATATTAAGAGAAATAAACATCTTCATCCTCCATGAGGAAACATGTCAATCTCACATTTGATATATCTGTGCACAGTTCTTTACCTCAGGGCAGGAAAAAAAGGCTAATGGCAAACAATGAGTCACTGTAAAGATAGATGAAGTTAATGCGAATTAATCCATTGTTGTTACTCTAAAAGGGGTTAAAGCACAAATGAGAGGGCATGTCTCTGTGCACTGTAAATGTACACAATTAAACCACTACACCAGCCAGTAATTAACCTACAGGATTTAACTGTAGATGGCACAAATAAAGATATCACAAAGATCTGGCACATAGTTAATTTAGGGCTGGAAGATATGGCCAAAAATTACAAAGGTTGTATTTAAGAATTACGAATGATTCAGAATTTTAGTAATTTTTTTTTCTGGTGACATTAAGTGAAGAAAGACATGACTGAAAATATTTTAGTTTTACAACTGCATAAAAATACAGTAACAAAAAGTGGCATTTGCAAGAGGGTCAATTATTACCACACTTTAATTACCAAAGCTCACAAAGTTAAACAGAACTAGGCTTAATCATTCAAGTCTTATTACCAGTTTCAAGATGTTTTTACACTAAACTTAAAAATCTATTTTCCAAGAGGATTTCACCTGGTTAAAGGAGGGACAGAAGGAAGGAAGGAAGGAAGGAAGGAAGGAAGGAAGGAAGGAAGGAAGGAAGGAAGGACGAACAAACAGACGGACGGTGAGTGGCTGAGGTCTGGTTTCTGTGCCAAACAGCTGAAATACAATATAATACAGATTAACTGCAACAGAAGAATAAAGAAAAAAGAAAAGGGAAAAAAAAGACTCAATCCCCTTTTCATATAAGTCAGTGCAGTATGTGTAATCTTGCTGAAAGGCAAACAAATACAAGTGAACACATGAACCTCTTGGCAGAGACTAAAAGAATACTGAAGCTGACTTTGGATAATCAGGCCAAAAGATCATATCGAATGTTTTTTATCACAGTTTCAATGTGGAGTGTGAAGCTCTCAGTTTTAAATACATTACAGACAGACTAAATTAACTGATGCATTTATCCACATGCGCCATTAAAACACTATATCACATTTGAGTATTCTTTGCATTATAGCTCTATTTACTCTAGTGTTAAAGTAATGATTACTACTAGGGGTGTAATGGTACAGAAAAATTTAAGTTTGGTACATTTTTGGTACAGGGAAACCGAAAGTGAAACCTAAGGTTCCCACAGAGTCAGATGCACTGTGCTGTCCATGGATGTTTGAGGTTTCATAGTCGGGTGTACCAATTTCCTACATTTCTATCATCCTACATTGTGTGACACCGAGTATGCATATGCTGAGTCTGCACGGTCGTAAAAATTGAGCTTCGCGTGGACGTCCGCAGAGTAAAGTACGCCGGACTCTGTGGGGGCCTTTAACACACTTGTAACGTCCAACCCAGCATTTGTGCCTCAGTTATATTATCCGTTTTCATATTTAACCCCCCCCCCCTTCAGCGTCCCAGCTTCAGAATAAAGTGTTTGGGTTTTTTTTGCAGCAGTGCAAAGAATTCAGCAGCAGCGCAAGGTTCATATGGAAACTTAAGGCAAGTGTTTGCGTTCTTCACATAGGGTACATGTATTCGTTGGGTAAACCCCCATATTGTATCAAAGGCCCTGAACTGAAACGGTTCGGCACAAATGGGTGCACCGATACAACCCTAATTCCCACCTAGTTTTATTGAAATATCAAAATGCATATTTGTAATTGACTGAACAACAAAGAATAAATATCTAACATGGATTTTCACTTTAACTTCCTTTCAGTCATGTCACAACAGGGAAAATATCTGCAGCTTGGTGTGTCATACACAAAGCACAATTTCTTTCCCACTTTAAATAGTTCCACAGCTTTGTCCAAATTAAATAAATAAATAAATAAATAACCCTTATGTCAACTCGCTCCTGCATTATCGTTACTGATTTGTGACAGGTACAAGTCAGCAACAACTGTTCTGGTTTTAAAAGCAGGTCTTCATCACTGCAAATGATGCTCCTCAGCCAGAACTTCACAAGTAATGGATGAAACAGACACATAAAACCGTTGGTCCGGTCAGCAGTCGTACTTTACACAGCCCTAGTGGATAGGTTGGTTGATCTGAATTCATCATATGATATACTTTTCAGAGCAATCATACATACGAAAAATTAACAGCATTGGTAAACCATTACTACTCAGCTACTATTCACTGTAAAAGTCCAATTCATCAGTGCAACTGCAGCGTTTTACAGTGAGCACTGCACAGCCAATGGGTCTATAGCATAACCGTCACTTGCACAGGTCACTGAGCTAGAGTTGTTTTCTGTTCGTTTATAGCGACACTTCAGTGTCTGTCTACATGTAGGCTCCCTACATAGTCGATGTGTGCAAGCAATGCATGCGACGAGAGCAATGCATTTCTTTTCATAGTCAACACATTGAACGCAAGTGAGCCGGGCAACACGCAAAATGCAATACATCACTATTGCAATAGGTGGTAGTCAGGTACGATCTGGGTGTCAAACCGGGTGATATTCAGATCGACATGGCTACTGAAGCAGAGTGTATTCTGGTATTGCACCGGACATTTTAAGGGTAGGAATACCATGGTAACTCACCCAATTCAAAGGAGAATAATCACGTACACAACCGTCAGTATCGTTTGAATATGACTCACTGAGCCCGTGTCACTTTTTATTAGTGAACATTGTGTTTGACCCTTCAGTTTAAGAGCACAAACAACACACAACAGGTTGTAATGTTTAACAATGTTGATTTTGAATTGGTGGCGCAAAAAAAGCACACAAAAAAACATGCCAAATATAGACAGTGGTATGCCCAGCCTCTGAACGGCAGCAGAGATTGAATCAGGACGGGGAATTCCAGTCTCTTGTTCGGTCTATGTGAACTCTAGACGGGGGAAAGGCATTTCCAATATTTCAGAATGTCTGCCTCTGACCTGCTGGCTCAAGTGGCTTACTATCTGCAGGTGAATCACAGTCTTCTTCTGTAATATAACGCGTTAAATTAAACTTCAGCACTTGCGTATTGCCCCCACCAGTGACACATGGTATTACATGCATCACTGCGTCGTGTAACAAAAAAATGGACAACATTTTGCGACGCAAGCACGCATTATGGTGGCCGATGCGTCACATTACATTCCCATTTGTGTCCTCGTGTCAACTATGAAACGGCCTTTAAAGCAGCATATGACTTTCATCACAAATTTTTCTCCAAATTTGTAAAACCAGAATGATATCCTAATTATCACTAATCCATTAGTCTTCCCATGCGTATGCACCGAAATCACTTCCCTCATGGTGAACAACTTCAAAGATGACTCCACCACAAGCAGCCCGTTTGTTTACATACCGAACCAATACCGCACTCAGGCCTTTTTGTAAAATTTGTCATGAAGTGCATTGTGGGAATAGGAATTCCACGCAGCTGCAACAGCAACAGCAACAAACACAGAGACAACAAGCAAGTGATGCCAGGCACAACAAACCCTGCCCCTTGCACATATTGTAGTTTATTTTGGCATTGATCCAGCTGATATTATCTGTCTGCATGTGCTGTTGTCAGCACATGCAGACAGATAATATCAATTGCCTCTATGTGCCAAGTTTGAAGTAAATTGAAACATAATTGATGTTTTTATAGACATTTGAAATTTCACCCATTATAAATAAATGGGAGAAAAGAAAAAAAAAAAAAGACCTACTTTTCCCAAAATGTAATCCGATATATTCTGGGTCACTGGCAATCTTTAAATCCAATGTGGTATGAATTCAACCAATAGTTTTGCTGCCAGAGTGTTAAACAAAGAAACCAAACCAAAAGCAGTACCCCTTGCCTCCTCTTCGAGGGGCAAGGCAATGAATCCGTGTTCGCTACCAGGCCAGACAAAATGGAGGAAGTAAAAAAAACAATACTTAAACATCAGTTTCATAGCATTTTGGGAATATGTCATTATGTAGGCTTATCATACATGTACTGTAAGGAGCGATTGAGCGGTGAGGGCCCAGCCATACCCCGTACGCTTGCAAGACTATTAGTTCTTTGTACACACAAAAGTTTCTTTTTTTTCTTCTGCTCGAATCATAGAAAGAAAGAAAAGAAAAGAAATGTTTGTGTATGTTGGAGGTTTTTAACCCTCTGTCCTAATGGAAGCTCTGCTACTCTTGCAAATGGTCCTAGTGTGGTCTTTACTGATGAAACACAAATATACTTTAGAGGCTTCACAACTAAAATACGGGAATGACGTGATGCATTTGACATGATGACATCACAGAGCCTATAGGAGGAATCATTAAGCACTCAGACTTACAATTCCAAGGCACTGAGCTACTGGGTTCTCTACAAGAACAGGTTCTTGATTCCTGCAGAACATTGCAGTGATAGGAAACCTTGAATTAGTGTTTACATTTTCTAAAAATGGTCAATGCTGGAATGTTAGTCCAAAATGATGCAAAAATATCAAGCTTCCAAGCAGCTATAACAACAAAAAGACGTCGCACACAGCCTTAACAGCCTCTTTGTTATAGTTTGGTTGTAACTCATCTACATTTGATTAAAAGGTGACAAAACTATGAATGTTAAGCAATCTTTTGTCTAGTTTGCCTGGTCAATTTTACATTATTAAATGCTCGTTGCAAACTGGAGAAAGACAACATAAATGACACTAATCCTTATCATTCACTGAAGAGAGAGGTTGTGGATATCTGTAGGACTGATCATAACAGATCAGCCTAACCAATACAACTCAAAAGTTTATCTTGACAAAAGGATAAACTCTTTGTTGTGTAACTTCTAATCATTCTGTAAGCCAGTGGATATTTGGATAGTGTTGATCATTTTTGTGACAAATAAGGAAAAATGCATCAATTTGAAATTCAGAGCCAAAGTCTAAAGCAATTTGTAAAATAATACTTGGACAACAGCTGGTTCGGATGTTTGTTTTTTAGGTTAGCTTGTTCATCTTGTTTATTCCTTCTTCAGTCTTGATGGAAACGAAGGAACCTTCATCAAGAGTAATAAAAAAATTTATGAATCAAACATTTTAACTGGAAAGTTAAAATTACTTATTTCAAATACATCAAAAATGTTTCGTTAATTTCAAACAAAATATTTTCAGTTGTGTCTTTAGAGGTGGTGTTCATTAAGTAGAGGTTCCTTAATGTGGAAGTGGACAGGGGTCTGGAGCAGCACGCATGTTGGTCTAATGTTATAACAGACATGTTCCTTTCACCTTACATGTGTTTTTCTTGTATTTATTTATATTTACTTCTTGTATTTTCTATTTATTTTTACTCACAGGTAAAGAACCAAATATGCTAAATTCATTGACCTTGATTTTCTAAAAATTGCTGAAACATTTCAAAAAAGTAATCAAGTCTCGTTAAGTCCTCTTTTAACACTATGGTATGAGTATGTCTATGAGTTCCCTATAAAGGCTTAATAACAAGATTTCTACACCCCTCTCTGGACTCTGTTTTCATGTTCTAGAAAATCTACCCCATGACAAGAAATTTTGGTCTCTCATGGGTGTGCTCACTGCAGATCTCAGCTACTTTGACAATGTCGTCAGTGTAAAAACTAATAGGCCCATGGGTACAAAGTCTCCGGCATTACTCGTCTTTAGTGTGAGTGTGTGAGTGAATATGTGGTCATTTTTCATTTATACCTCATGTTCATTCATGTGACTGGCTCTGTGTACATAACAGGGAGGACGGAAGCATTTCTGAAAACTGACCAAGAGGAACACAATGACATTTTTCCCTTAAATTCACAAGGATGGACATGCACGCTCAATTGTATTTTGGTATTGTAATGATGACAACCCTGCGTTCCCCACAGCGGATTCTCCTACAAAGAAATGAGGAGTCGTTAAATATATGTTTGGGAGAAATCTAAGGTACAGAAGCGCCGAAATTCAGGGGGGCATGAAAACGAAAGAGCACAGTCACCCATCAGAAAACAGCCCACGCAGACCTGACTCTGTGCCGTAGGATGCACACACAGGAGGTGCCTGAGCAGTGTTCTGTAATCTATGTGTCTGCAGGGGCACTCTTCTGTGTGACAGGGACATTTTTTGTGAGATTTCACAAACCGCTGCTCCCGACAACAAAGCCTATGACCTTTCCGTGAACACCCGCTTACAGTTAATTTAAGGGGCCAAGACCCATACTTGTCACTGCCTGTGTGCTCAGTTTACAGAACAAATCAGGAGATGCAACTTGACTGGAGTGCCTCTTTGGTTTTTTGTTGACTGTCGCACCACTCCGGTGATACGTCGTCAAACTCAGGACGTGACTGTTTTAGCTGAGGGTTGTTTCATAATGGCCCTGTATTTCGTGAATGCAAAGGAAAGTGAAGTGATGAACTCTGAAGTGCAATGAAGTAAAGAAAATGCCTATATTTGTTTTGTTTTTTTTTTTCATTGAGGGATACAAGGAGTATGAGTCACAGTGAAATAAGTCCTGATTATCCCCGGGGGAACAGCCTGGATGAATGAACCACATTGAATTTTAATGACACATGCCCAGAAATCAAATCAACCAGACAGACTAATGAATGCCCACATGGATGTAAATAATGTACGACTGGAGATGTAACTCTAAAAACATATTTTTTCCCTAAGGTCTGTCCATGTTCTTGAATTCATTTAAGTGTGCTATTGTCACACTCACATAATTCTTCCAGTGCAGTGGACATCACAGTGCCATTAGGCTACTACTGCTGGCTAAGGTAAGAGGAAATACATTCAACAGCACATCATGTCTGTAATAATGCAAAGTATAACACAGGACTGAAGTATTAAATATCAGCTACAATTCAATTTCTGTTACTTCGCGCTGTTTATGTACACTTGAAGGGTGCTATACCGAGCAGAGCTGAAACGATTCATCAACTTGAATCAAATAAATAAATTAGAATAATTTTCCTGAATCAAAGCTTTGTTTCCTTAATGTTGCTGCAGGTAAAAATTTGTTCCACTGTTCTTTTTCACATGGATGCTTCTTGTGACGTACACACAGTTGTATGTTAGTTCCATGTTGAGTTGGTATACGTTAGTAAGCTGCATCCATATGTGTTGAAGACTGACCTGACAGACTGTTTGTGTCACTGGACTTGTTTGTTGTTGTTTATAGATATTTTATATACTTTCGTGATATTGTTATATTTCTATATATCTGTAGCAAGTAAAATTTATTTATAAAGCGCTTTTCAAAGATAAAAATCACAAGGTGCTGAATATAAAATCGGTGCAATAAAACAACATAAGAATATTTCATAAAATAAATAAAAAGGAGAAATCCATAAATATTTTTAGATACACTAACACTGTTGATGTTATTTCTATCGTAACATATTTATGTCATTTTATACTTTTTGTGGTTGTCATTTCAGCTGGTTCTGAAATAAAGAATAAGTAATTTGTCATTTTTAGACATGTTTCTTCAGATTTTTTTATTTTATTTTTTGTTTATTCAAATAAACGCTTAACCAAATACAACTGAACTGAAGAAAATAATCAATAGATGAATTGACTACGAAAATAATCGACAGCTCCAGCTCTAATACTTGAACACCTGTGAACCATTACAGAAAACATCTACAGAGCATCCGTAAAGTGATCCTAAGCACCATTTTGGACGCAGAAATAGCCCAGAGCCTATTTCTGACGGTGTTCAAGTACAAGGACCAACACAGCTAAGCTAACAACAAGCATTATTTCATCTGGTGCCTTCAGACTGTAACAAACACCGCAGCAAACGCCAAATCCCTCAAAGTTAACATGCAAAAGGATTTTTCAAGAAAGAATAAAACGGCACTGAATGTGAGTCAAACACAGACACTGTTGTTTGTAGTTGTAGTCGTAAAAGTTGTATTGTTTACCTGCCGACGCCAGCTCGACCAGCAGAGACCACCAAAGGAGAGCACCGAGACCCAACTTCAGCCTGTTTTCCACCCGGGACTCCATCTTCAGACTTCTCCTTAAACACTGCTGCTCACTCACGGCTTAGTTACATATTTACAGGATGGTTTTCACGGCGCGGAGCTTCTTTAACGTTTCCAAACATGACACAGAGAGCAGCTCCGGACCGACCGACTGGAGCCCCGGACCGGACTGTTAACGCATCAGCGGCCCCTCGTGAGGCATGGACGCAGCCGCGCGGAAGACCCCGCCTCGCGCTCTGTGTAGAGCCGTGGATTCAGCACGTTATGGGGGCGTGGGGATGTTTACACGGCAACAAAATGCACATTCCCCAAATGAGGACAAGGAGTTGGAAAGCTTTGGGTTAAGGCTTTAGTAGAACTGCAGATATTGTTTTTGTAACCGATTGGTCTGTCTTCGATTCGAATTGATTCGATTAAACGACTATTTAAATAGGCGAAGAAATAGCAAACACGTGAAAAAAGACAACTTGTTCTTTAATCCAGATCCAGCTGAAACAACAGTCACAAAAAGTATAAAAGTTAAAGGATATCTATCTATCTATCTATCTATCTATCTATCTATCTATCTATCTATCTATCTATCTATCTATCTATCTATCTGTCT